>PTEX01000025.1:490572-533322 GCA_003342815.1 Eudromia elegans | reverse complement strand
TGAATTCTTCAGAAACAATTTCCACATTTGGAATATAGTCATTTAACAAGAAACATGACACCAGCCAACTTGTGCACTATCACATTCACAAATTATATAACAAGTGAAAAATTAGTTGTTGACTACTATGAACCGAAATGCTACGAAATGGACCACTTCAAAGAACTTAAGGCAATGAAATTCACTTGGAATGTCTGCTTTTAACTCCAAAACATATGAAGTTTGCATATTTCTACTGTCTGATCTAATTTGGTAGAAATTAAGACAGTACCACAAAACACTACCTCAAGGGAATGCTTGCTAAAGTTGTAAGAAAAGTTAAAAGGTGTGAGCTACCCAATTAGCTGCCCATATCTTTCTCCTTTTGTTGGATTAAGCCTCCATTACAACAATTGCAATTTTTCATAAAAAGGCTCTATTTATTCACTATTTTTCATAGCATACCACTGACAGTAATCATACAATGACCTAATTGTCTTTTACCTTTCATAGACAGTATTTCACAGAGATTATATGACCCCACAGAGTGGATGATTGGTCATCTTTTAATTCTTTTAAGCCACAAGTGGAAACATATACAATGCTCTCAGCATTATTCCTGATACAATCATACATACTGTATAGGGCAATCTATAGTCACTGCTGTGAAGGCTGATTATGAAATTAGTATGAAAATATTGGAGGTAAAGGTGCGGTACTTTGACTGTGCGGAGTGCTCATTGAGGCTGCCATTTAGAGAAGTTTGCAAAGTACACATTTCCATTAGCTCTGGCTGTCTCGAGAGCCAATAACACATTTCTTTTTTTTCAATGCTTTGTCAGCAGTGTCATATTACATTACCAAATGAAAGATTGACTCCCCCTGTATAAAATCAGTAGGTGACAGCATAATTTCAGTTTTGTGTATTAGGATGGGTGCTTCTGCATAGGGTATCAGAAACATGGTTGCAAGAAGAATTTTATGGCAAAGTAATGGAGGATTTTCAAATGTAGATTTTCAAATACTCTAATCTGGTGTAAATGTGTAAGAATAGTTTTCAATAGATTTCATATGAACGAAAATTAGCTCAGCTGTCTTGTCTGAACCATAGATGTTGCTGTAAGGTTTGTTTGTTTATTTTCATTTGGCGCAGTCCTGAAATTGTAGATGTGTGATGTTGTGTTGAGTTGCACCAGAAGTCACTTTTATGCTCCATGCCACATACACATTGACTTGAGAGCCTTACAGGGGATATTTATTTATTTATATTTTAGCAGTGATGAGAACGTGCTCTTAGGCACATCAGAAACAGCACAGCTGAAAGGGAGCAGCTTTCAGCTCTGTGGTTCAGGTGTAGACCTTCTTCAGAGCTGTTGTTAGCTGTGCCTCAGGTGTGACGTCCCTCCGGGGGGTTGTCTCCTGAGCATGCCACACAGCATGCTCAGCTATACAGCTAGATCAGGCTTGATTTTGTCTCTTCACCCTATGAATTTTTTGAAATGCTGAACTTCTTTCAGCAGTCTAAATATACTGTCCTGGGGTTTGTTTTACATTGACTTCCCTTTCCTAAGAAAAGTTGAAAATATATTGGCAAGCTGATTTCAGCTTCATCTTGTGTATCAACTAAATTTTATGTTTGAACCTTCTACTATTATTCAGTCCTTGATGTCTTTTCAATAAGACTTATTGTTATTTGGGTAGTTTGGGATATGTCAGTTATCTTTAAATAATGGATGGAAGTATGTGAACTACTTTCCACAGTGGGACAAGACAGATATAACAACTTGTGACAAGAAATGACAGTGAACAACATATCAGCTGTCCCTTCTGCTGAATATACAGTAAAAATCTGCATATATCCACAGAGATAACTTGTTAGCTAGTATGTAACATCTGTTTGTGTGCAGACAGTTGCTAAACACTATGTGATTTGAACTGCAGCACTAGCAGTGGAATAAGCATCAGCGGTCTTATTTTTACTGTAGGATAGTGTGGGGTTCTGCAGAGCCTGGGGCAAACTCTGGGTTGTTAAGAAGAGAAACTAAAGATAGATATATATATATATAGATAGATAGATAGATAGATAGATAGATAGATAGATAGATAGGTTCAGGGGTGCCCTTTGACATGATTGGGTAAAGGTGTTTGGGGCTCCTGATGTCCGGTTAGAGCTCTCGTGGAGCTCATGGTTACCATGTGAGCACCTTGTGGGCATAGTGCGGGTGTCGTTTGTATGAAAATGTATAAAGGTCTTTGTTTCATCACCTCAGAGACCCCTCAACCTCAATACACCCACATGATAGAACATGAAGAAAGACAGCTGAGAGTTTGATAGCTCATACGCATGAAAGTTTGCATCATCACTGCGTACAAACTTGTCTGTGTATCTGTGAAGATTGCGTTAACTCTTTCATAGTGATTTCCCATTTATGAGCTCTGCAGTGTTAATCTAAAGCGATCTCCACAATTTGATTCCATAAAAAACAGAAGCTAACAAATACTATTAAATATTTTATAATACTATGGAATGTAGATTGCATGTCAGAAATATAGATACAGATATAAATATAGATACATGAGTGAGTGAATCCCAAAAGCCATCATGATGATGTATTTTACCTATTCTTGTTACTGAAGTATTGCAAATATTTATCTCCTAATCTTTTCAATAATCACAAAAGTGGTTGTCTTCTTCTGTACAAAACCAGAAAATACATATGAGTGTAAATAAAAATAAGCAGAATGTTTTCAAAATTAAAGAATATGAAGGCCTTGCAACATTATTAACCATTTTTGTGCTTCTTCATCGGTTCTGAAACTCTTCAGATTAATACATTTTGTGAAAATTTATTTTCAAATTTTATTTCCACTTCAATTAGACATTTTGGATTTTGTATTTAGAAGGAGTTGAAAACCATAGCTCAAAACATCCAGAATAAACTGATTTCATGCCTTTTCCCCAATAATTCTTTTACTCGAATAATACTATAATAAATTCTATAAGTAATAAATTACATGTAATAAATTATCCATAAAAATCTATAATAATTCTATAAATTATATTATGCTGAAATTCTAAAGTCTTTGACACTATTGACTTACTACAGTAAGTAAATAAAGTCTGATATTTTGCTACTGAGCTATTTAAAATACAATAATACAGATAAAGCTTGTCAGGATTTAGATGACTATTAATTTAGAAAAGCGTTGTTTGTTTTCTGTGATGATCTTTTTTAGTATTTGCGTAGGTTAAAAATGGATTCTTCACTTCGATCATTCAATATGTAGTTTAGCATTCTTTGTGTGATAAATCATCAAAGGCCCATGTAGTTTTCATTCTTTACCCTTGATTATATATAAATATGTTCATTATTGAAAAGGATTAGAACATTCAAGTGTCAGGAGTTAGCTGAATATATTTGTTCTGCTTTATTGCAATCTTTTTCACTGTCACATGATTCTCAAATAAAAATACAGTTTATATGAGAGTAGCTTATTTCTACTCAAAGGACTGAAATTTATTTTGTCTAACAGATAAGCCTGACTTTTAAAATCAGAGAAAAGACTAAAAAATATTTCAATTTACCTAATAAATGCTACTATTTTTCTTTCTTATTATATACAAATTCCACATCTCAAAAGAAGGTACAGGTAGTCAAAGTTTGCCTAGGGAGACATCAGAAGAATAAGAAAAGAAGCATTTAAGATATTCTCCATGTTGGAAAGACCGTCTATCCTTCTTTCATGAAGAACCTAACTATGCTTTCAGGTCCTTCAGCTTTCAGTACTGGTATATGTCTCAGAAGGAATCCAGTCCCCCCACTCTATTTTTCATCTATTCTTAATGAAATGAAATAAAAGAATAAAGAAGAATAAAAACTACCAACACAAAGTGCTTTGAAGCCTTATTTTGGGAACATGTTAACATGTAGGTTTCAACGTAGGTATAATTCAATTTTGTTTTATAAGCAGCATACACATGCTCTGACTTTCATATTTTTCAAATATTCTCAAGTATTTACAACATTTTTTTTTCCAGATGATCTCATGGGCTGTGCTGTAGCTCTTCTTTGATTATGGAGCTTGTGAAATCCTCAGATTAGATGTACTTTAACAAAAACATTTCCTTTTTAATTCTGTATCTGTGAATGATATCCATTCTTCACTTGTATTAAATCTGGTCAACTTTTAACCCCAAACTTGTCATTCTCTTCTTGTCTATTTTTAGAAATCTTTATTGATATATTCATCACATAGTAGATAAAATGCTTGCCTTCCTTCTTTTAGAATTGCAATTGCACAGATGTGCTAAGCTGGCTGTGCTTCAAGACATTAAGAGCAATCTCTGGTTCAAGGAGAAATGTGCGTTGTAAGCTGGAAAATGCCATTTTAATTAACGCATCTATGACTCTGATCAGAGAGCTAATAATTAAATCACTGTGATACAATTATTATTTCAAAACTATTCAGGTTTTTATAGCCTTCTGTCTAATATTGTTACAATTTTTCTTTTACGTGTCCAAATTGCATCATGTAAACAAAATTATGTGTTGACTATTCATGACAGGGCTGTGGATGCTCTTATTTGCTTTGCAGTTTGGAATGGAGTGCAAAAGTGCCACTTCCGATACCGTGCATGAATCCCGAATGCCGCACTCTTTATCAAGCTGCAGTTCAGGTGGGATACCCACAAGAAGAAGATTGCACCATTCAGAGATAAATAAACTAGGATGAATTCGCTCATTAAGTGGTGTGACTGTTTTGTCTGGATATAAATTTCTGTTTAAAGATTTTTGCTCAGACACACAAAGTGAAGGCTCCTGCACCCCCAGCACTGCACAGACACTAGCAACAGGGTGCTCCTCAGGCCACCCAAGATTAAAGCTGACAGCTTGGAGATTTTGTGCAATGACTCCACAGTGGCTTCAACCTGCTGCACCGGACCCACACCCACCTTACTACCCCAAGCCAAGGGCTATTGTTTTAACTGAAGATTATTGCCTGAATATTTCTTTCTGAACTATTGTGTAAAAGAGAGTGTTTCTTTTACTTCTCAAGATTATCCTTATTCTAAATGGAATCCAGGAATTATTTCACAATAGAACACAAGCTCAACAATAACTTATGATTGCATTTTATTCCTAAGGCTTTTCTGCTGTGTCTGATATGTATACTACATTTATTCTACGTACAAATTTTCATCTCGGCATTATTACCTTTTGAGGTCTATTTGATTTTCATCTGTCATTGCTTAATGAGTAAGGAATAAAAACATTTTTCCATGCCAACATATAGTTCTGAGGGAAAAAAAAAAGGCTAAATGCTAAATGAAAGCTAGCGACGTTAACATATCTTTCCTTTCTGAAGTTTAAACCCATGAAATAAAAAAAGGTTATTATACTATGTCAAAAAAGGTATTCAAAGAAAACTTTATTTCCTAGTTAGGGTAATTACCTTTTCTAAAACCACTCTAATAGTATTAATTCTATTAAAATAAATGCTGATGACTGAAAAAAGACAAAGCAGGACATGGTGCAGCAAGCACCATAGGTTTAACTTTTGCATAATGCTTCATTTATCAGCAGTACCTTGAGGACTTTTTCTGTGCTGAACGGAATTTTTTTTTGAATGAGATGAATCACTTTCCCTACTGGTCAAAAATGTAATATTTTGAAGAAAATGGTTATTGTCACAACACTAGTGTATTTTCCTGACAATAACACTTTACACTTGGCTATTTTACCATTATTTTCCATTAACTTATGACTTTTTAATGACTAATTATACTAATCACTAGTATAACAGGAGAAACTTATTGTTATTATAGTAAAAAAACCAAAATATATATAATCGTTAGGTTAGGTTTTCCCAACAGTAAATCTGTGTTTAAGTCTTTGCAGTGCACAAAATCAGCTTCACTTCTGAAATACAAACTAATATTCTTTGTATGCAAAACATTATAAAAATAATGAGAGTGAAGGCAACTGGCAGAAAAGAAAACATGGAAAGAACAGCCAGACATAGAAGGCATAGATAGAATTGTCAAGATGAAAAGTGATCATGCCTCTCTTCTTCATTTGGCTAAAAGGAATTGCATAAATCACATCTTTTTTTTCTGTTTTTGACACATATGTCAAAGTTGCAGCTCTTACCTAATTAGGACTGTTCAGTCTTGCACAAGAACAAAGAGGATCTGAAATGGTTTTATGGGCATAAAAAAATGTTGTCTGTTTTCATTTTTAATACCAAAGCTGAACTACATTTTCTCCAGTTGTCCAAATTTTGTGTTTTTATATAGGCACACAGCATTTATCCCACATAGTAACTCATGAGCCAGGCTCTCTGGGGCCATCTTCAGGCATAAGTAAACAAGAGGTTGTTTTAGGTCTCAAGGTGCAGGAGGTTGAGGGAGCTATTAGGACAGCAGTCCCAATAAGAAAATGCCATGGTACTTCTACCCAAAGACTTCAATATTTGTGCAGCTGAGAGAGGCATTGCTGGAGTGGCATGGAAAGAAATGCAGACCAAGGAGGACTATCAAGTGGCCGTGTTGATCAGGAAGCCGTGGCCTCTGGTGCTAGAACACCTGAAGCCCTGACTGAGCCCTGAATCCTGGAGAAATAGACAACGTCCCTGCAACCACTAGTCTCCACGTTTCTCTCTTCCAAAACAGCATAGCAGAAACCTTTCTCTGTATATTTTAAGCCTATATATAGATGTAACTGTCTTTAAAGTAGCAGTGACAAATAAGTGAAAAGGCTTTATTGATCCTGTGGGTTTTGAAACTATATATTGAAAATTGGTTGCATTTCCCGGTATCTCCTTGCAATTCTGAAAGTAAAATACCCTGTGTGTGTATGTATGTACTTATATGTTTATATATATACATACATATGCTTGACATTCTCAGATAATTACTAGGCTCCAGGAACTGTTACTTTAATTAAATGTCTAGCACTACAAGATGTACAATGAAATTATGAGTGTTGGCAATAACTGGCTATAGCTGGCAATAGACTCAAATACTTTAGTGTTTTCAAATATCAAAGGAAAATATTCCATAAATACAAGATTCCTGACACAAACTGTGGACGTTAGTCTGGAATGACTCTCACTAATCATTTGCTATAGGTTTTTTAAGAGTCACCCTAATACTAAGGTCTAATAATGATCTAACAGAGAGCTAACAGACTCTGTATAGGTAGACAGTACTTATTAATTTATAGTAAAGGTATTTCCTATCCTCACAGTGGGTGGAAAGTAACTGGTACAAAGGAGATGAAATAAATGCTTTTGAAAACCACTGGCTAAATTTCTGCCAAAATTATCTCACGCTCTCTAAATCATCTTTCTAAGCACATAATCAAGCTATTTTTGTAGTTTCTGCTAACACTTTCAATAGCTTCTAAGAGCACATGTTAAAAAACGTAGCAGCACTATTGTGCATTCAGGGCTGATGAGAGACAGAGCAGGGGAAATATCCCTGTGTATCAATTAGTGCTGCTTCAAGTTATAGGTGAATCATTACAATATTTCCACCCCACAGCGTACGGACTATACTGACCAGCCTTCAGCTGGCCAAGCTCTTCTCCAAGCTCTTCTCCTCTAGCCAAGCTACTAATTTGAACAGAGAAAAAAGTGAAATTGGAAACCCCAGCAGATGAGGAAATACAGGTGTTAGTTCAGTGTCCATCAGGTTTCTTCTTATTTTTTTTTCTTTCTTCCTTCATTCCTTCAACAACACTCTGTCGGTCTTTGTTTTCCTCTCTCTGACCCATATTTATCCACAATGTTAACTACCGGAGAGAAGTGCACCAATACTATGGGATAATTGAGTCTGGGATTTTAAATGTAGATCACGTCTGTCTTTCCATTAACTATTAAGGGAATCCAAGGAAGTTTTTCCTTTAACTTAAGTAAGTAAATCCATCCAGTAGATAGGAAGCTTCTTTTAACTTTTTCTATCAAATTCTATCCCAGATACACTTCTGCCCCAAAATACCTATCTCTAGAATCATTACAGGAAGGAATTATTACAATAAATAAATGTGTATGTTCAGACATATTACATTCTCCACAAACAGTGCGCTACTATGTTATTGTGCCTGTTGCACCATTTTATCTGTTGCTGTCTTCATATATTCACTTTGATATTTATCTTCTGTTCAGTATATTTGCAGACTGTTGAATTCTTTTTTTTGTTCTCTTCTCAAATTATATGAAGTTTATGACAAAAATATGATTTTTTAATGTCTTTGAATATTTGTTTATCCTTAGCATTCCCCAGTCTTCTTCATATGACTGCAGAAGGAAAAAAAAAAAAAAAAAAAAAAAGGTGTCTTAAACTACTAACTCCACAAAAAAAGGACAACAGTTTCTGTTAACAGCTTCAAAATCTTTATCTGTCTTCATTTTTGGATTAGAGTCCACAGGACTTTATTAGAGCTACTGCTGGACATTTACAAAACAGAAAATGGAAAAGTTGAGATCATTTTGTAATCTTTTATCTTGCCAAAGCTTATTCATATGTTTAATGCTTTGTTCGCAATCATAGAGATTCAAGTAAATGGAACTCCTGCCATGAAGTTGGGAAAGCGTGCATGTCTTTGCAGTCTCAGAGTCTAACTAAATACATATATTTTCTCTCTTTTAGTCTCAATAAGAAAAGTTGCAGAATTTTTAAATATCATTAGCATGCCTTTCACACTGCATTTCTGCTATTAGGATGCAATTTTACTCAACCTATTTTAATAATGTAAATAGCACATTTCATTTTATTGTCACTTATTACAAAACAGTTTGATTTTAGGATATTGCCTAATGAAGTAAAAATACAGTTTTTAAGTATTTTAACTATTGAAATAGAATTAGCAAATATTTAAATATTTGTATAGAAATATAGCTATAGTATAGTATAGAAATAAGCAAAAGTTATAGCCCTAGAAACAGTACAATAGATTATTTTTACTCTTTCCAATCTTAAAAGAAATGTCAGAAAAGCTACAGGGAATGCTGTTATTAGTAAGAGATTTTTTTTTTTCCCTAGAGCCATGCCCATAGAAATGATGGGATATTATACACAGCAAGTCACTAGTTGAAGTAAGAATATTCTAGTACTATATTTTCATAGTGTCTCTCAGATGAAAGTTAATTCATTCCCTGAAGAACAATTTCTCTTTAACTTAAGGGAGTTTTTGTTTGAAAACTGTCCTGGGATTATTTGACTTTAACCTTTCTTCAGAGCAAAAGAGATGAGCTCAGATAAAATTTTATAGAAAAGGAGAAAAAAACAGAGAAGTGATAATTTTTGAGTATCTTCAAGGAGATAAAACACTATTATTTTCTCTTGAAAAGAAAACAAACACCCCACTGCTGAAATGTAACATTCATCATTATTGTGTGACTTCCAGTTCTCATGAATTTGTTACCTTTGTAATATTTTAAAAAGATTAATGTCTTTTATATGTTTGACAGCATAGTTCCTTAGTGATTTTAACTGCTAGAAAATCAGAATATTCATGAATATGTGGAAGAGATTATATATCTTATTGTGTAGAAGAGATTACTTATCTCATTGTGATGACAGATTCTTGCAAATCAAAACAAAGCTGACAGCAAAGTTGACTGACAGACATTTGCAGCCTAAACGAAAGAGTTACATTGCTTGTACCTTCACTTATCTCATTGAGCATTGTTATTTATCAGAAACTGTAAATATGACCTAGATCACACACTTGTTAAAAAAGCCATGTTACCTTTACAGAAACTAAAGTTTTCTAGACCTTCAAGGTAGAATTAATTTGACAAACAATATTCTCATTAAAGTATGCAGTAAAAATGTTAATAAAAGCATGTGGAGAAATAGTAATCTCTTTGTTCCATGTAGTATTCACTTACTGGATTATAATCCAAAAACAAGGAAGGAAGTTTCATCATAATCAATAGCCAGGAGGTTTTCCTTCACAAATGCTGTGTTTCAAGCAAAAAGATCTAACTCATGTAACTTTTGGTATACATCTACAGTGAAAATGTCTGCCTCTTGAGTCAGTCACTCTAAGACCCTTTTATAATCAGTGAGGAGAATAAAAAAATAACTGGAAGTATTTTCTCTGCTATTAGGATGAAAAATGAAAACAAAAAAAAAACCCCTCTCATTATAAATTATATGCTTATAGTACAATGTAGTATGTCAAATAATGACCAATGATTCACAATTTTATAGTAACTTCCAAAGGACAGACAATTAAAAAAAAAATGTGACATGATAAGATGGTTAGGAGTTATGGTAAGAGTTTCTAAGAGTTTCTGTCATCAAAAACTTGATGATAAGAAGACAAACTGAGAAGAGCAAACAAGTTTGGAGAAATCATTTTGTGAACATGAGAATTTAGAAATTCTGATTTCTCAAAAAGAAACATTAGGTGACTTTTGAAAAGATGAAAATCTCATCCAAAGCAGAGTAAAGCAGAATAATCAGAACTTCAAGTCCTGTTTAAGTATATTAAAACCACATCAAGGAGAAACAAATAAATGTGCTACATAAACGCGAACCATATGAAATACGGGTGGTGTTTCTAACACAGTGTCAATAATCTAGCCAAATGAAGGCAACACATGGGGTACTATTCCATAAATATACTTGTTATGCTTCACAGTAACAGCAAAAAACAGATACACTAGGAAAGTAGTTGAATTATACTATAGATCTGTTGTGTTTAATATGTCTTGGTAAGAATGGTGATATTTTGGGAGTTGGTTTGCTGTAGTGTGTGGAATATATTGGACGATCTTTGTAGAATTTTTTTAAAAAAAAGTGCCTATTAGCCTTAAAAGCCTTTTATTAGCTTTCACTTTTCTCAAGCAAAACTTAAGAAAAAATGCTGCTTTCTGGATAAAATATGCATGTGTCTGGAATCATTCCTACAAGATGCTACTGAAAGGTTAACCCGTACTTATGGAAAAAAGAAACTTGAGAATGAATTCCACGAGGAAAAATAAGATTATATTTTCTGATATTTCAAATGAGCCCTTTTTACTGTGAAACATCCATCATCAAAAAATACATCCAGAAGGAAAGTTTTCTAGGAATCATGGGAGCATCTAAAGGCATATCTCACTTCTTTACCTTCATTTTTCAAGTTAATGAATTATAATGTAATATGTTAGTTCACTGAAACTATGACTGAATTGATGACAGTTCTTAAGGGAAAGGGGCAGTTGGGAACCTGGACCCTGAGTGTAGGGCCCTTTCACATATTCTTCAGCCAACAGTCTGTCCAAGCAATACTCGATCTACAGATGGTCCACTCTCTCTCCTGCTGGCTCCCCTGTACCTCTGCAAAGGGACCCAGTTATGTTTCTGCACTACAAATGACACACTGACTTCCACTGACTGTGCTCCTCAACTACGCGAAACAAAACAAGCTTCAGTAACTTAGGTTCCCTCCAGCCCTACAGGACTCCAATAGCTTTTACTGTAGAAGATAGGGATGCCCAACAGAGGTCCCCCAAGACATACAAATGGGTACTGCCTTTTCACAAACACGGTCTCCAACCTTTAGCAACTTATACAAAGATAATAAATGTTTTGTTCTCCAAATTTCTAACAATATATACAAAATGCTTTAAATTGAGTTTGAGAAATAGTTTATGGCTGTTTTCTATGTAACATCCTGTAAGCATCAGAGCAACATCAAAAAAAGCGATTATAGCTGGCCTAATTTGCAGTGTTCATGTTGTATGCATTTGTACAATTGCCACATATTTCATCACCATCTCAAGGATGACTGCATGCATTTTATGAGTTTTTTACAAAGCATATTCACCAGTTGCTTCTGTAGTACATAAAACTCATACTCTGTCTCTAAAGCATCCTCAGACAGCCTTGCAGATGCTTAAGAATTTCATTTGTTTGTTTGTTTGCTTGCTTTTTACAAGGAGTCTATAGATCACATGACTAGTTTACTGTCCAAGGAACACAAACTCCCAAAAGAGCTTCTAATCCTTAGCTTGCTTTCACATATGTACATGCATGTGCTCTAAATTTCCTGCCTTCTTAATCCAAACAAAAACTATATGACGATAAATGCACCTTTTATGCTCTTTTTTCTTCTTCCCTTTTTCTGTGATACAGTTTTTGGTTTTGTTTGTTTGCTTGAAGAGCCAAGTATGCTAGCTTGTTTGGGCAATCTTTAGGATTTGCAGTGAAGACTGTTTAAGAAGCTTAGAGACTATCAATTTCTTCCTTTGTAGCTAGTGTTTTTGTTTTTTTGGGTTTTTTTGGGTTTTTTTTTGTTTTTGTTTTTGTTTTTCCCCCCCCAGCATCACTACAATATCTGCAGATGCGGTCAGGAAAGGAACTTGCCTATTGACATGGGAGAAATGGGCATTCTGAGTGAGATTCATCTCCCCTAACTCTAGGTTCTTGAAAAATAGGTTTCTGCTCCAAGCTATTTGTCCAAGCCTCTTTTCCCTCCTCTTTTAGTAAGTGGAGAGAAATAGATAATGCACAGACAATACATCCCTCCTATCTCTGACACAAAACCAAGGCAGGATGAATTACCTTCTGAGACTTGTCTATTTCTCTGGAGTAACTGGCTGAATATGGAGTGTAGATTTCTAGGTTGAAGTAGCCATTTAACTTTCAGATGGCTAGTTGAAGTGAATCATATGTGCTGTGTACATTTGTAGCTCAGACTGTCTGCATGCAGAGAAATTACAGACCTGGTAAAGTCATTCTGTATGCTGGTAAAAATTAGTTTCCATATATTGTTACAAAGAAAATGGTGTCTGCCAGGACTGCTGTCCCAATCTTTCATTTGCTGTTGTGCTAGTGAAATGTTGAGTTCAAAGAGGCAGCAATTATCAAGCCAGCAGTGGGTGACAGCACTGTGGAGCATCAGGGCAGAATGAGCAACTAGCATAGCTTTCCGTAACTGAATATTAGTTATTGAAAGAAGTCAGGACTTTGCATAGCCACCGATAAGCAAATTAGGACCAACTTTCAGCTCCCTAACAATATACTGCTTAAAATTCCTAAGAGAGTTGGTTTTAGTACTTGGGAAGAGGTTTGAGAAGTTATTAATTGTTCAATGAGTAGTATAGAGGCAGAGAACCATACTGTCCCAGGTCAACTACAGCAAAAGTCGTGCAGGAATTAAGCTATGAACAAGTGACTGTGGACTCGGTAATAATATGCTTGTCTGTATGAATTGAAAAAAAAAAAAAAAAAAAAAAAAGTAAATTTGATCTTCCATGCTTACTTATAAACCTTTGGGATTAGAGAGAAGACTGAGGTTGAGCATTAGGGACATTATCATGCTAGTTAGTTTACTCAACAAATTTTGTACATTTTCACCATAACTTTCCATTGCAGAACAATTTCTGTACATTTTAGGATCTTGCCTTCACCAAGTAACTTTCTGAATTGCAATGCTTTGTGTAAATAGTACCTTGACACATTAGTGAACTCCCCGAACTGAGAATGTTCTGTTAGTTTACTACAAAAAAAAAAAAAAGTAAATAAAATATAAAATAAGTGAAAGTGTGCTCTATGCACTTTATATATCCTGATGGACAAGTTTAATATGAGTCAGTAGTGTGCCCTGGTCAAGATGAAGGCTGACTGCATACTGCAAAAACAGAAGATTTAGGCAAGTGGTTACTCCCCTCTCCTCTGCACACATGAAATCAGTACTAGACTACTATGTCCAATTCTTCTCCTCCCATAAAAGACAGATTTAGAGAAATTGGAAAGATTCCTGTGAAAAATCACAAAAAAATATTTGAGGACTGGATCTGTGATTTAGGAGGACGTGTCAAGATTCTGATGAAGTTGGACTAGCCTAGAGATGAGAAGGTTAAGGTGGTATCTGTCTGCAGTAGTCCACTGAGTAAAGGGAGGTTTTGAGGAAAATGGATCTAAAGTATTTTTAGATGTGCATGATGAAAGGATAAGTAATACAGGCAACAAGAACAATTCTGATTGACCTTGAAGTTAAAAAAAATCAAAAAAAGAACTGCTGAGCAGTGGAGCTGGCTAGTCAGAGTGCCTATGAAATCTCATTTTTGAATATTTTAAACTAAGATGAGCAAAATGTCCAGCAAAACCTGATCTAACTTAAGGTTAGCCCTTCTTTGAGCTAGACTCAATAGTTTTCAGAAATCTAATCTAGCCTTTTTCTCTGTGATTCCCTGTCTCAAAAAATAAATTTAAAACAATGAAAAACAATGCTAATAAGGCGCTTTCAGTATTTCATAAATTTCCCCTATATAAATGCACACACGTACACACATATACACATCTTCCAGCACTTCCAGCAAAGTCTGTATTAGATATGGTTTACCTATCCTTCTGTGCATATCACAGAATCATGGAATGGTTGTGGTTGGAAGGGATCTTTAGAGATCATCTAGTCCAACCCCCTGCTCCAGCAGGGACCCCTAGAGCACGTGGCACAGGGTGGCATCCAGGTGGGTCTGGAAGATCTCCAGAGCAGGAGACTCCACAACCTCTGTGGGCAGCCTGTTCCAGGGCTCTGTCATCCTCACAGGAAAGAAGTTCTTCTCACATGGAGACGGAACTTCCTGTGTTTCAACTTCTACCCATATATCTCTGACTCAATAGCTTTCAATGCTTTTTACAAATAATGAAAAGAAATATCCAGTCTTCAAATATGACTCATCTAATCCCAGAATGAATGCTTAAAATATATCCAACTGGACAGCTAAAGCTGGGCTAGACGACCCTCCATAATGCTTTGTTACTTAAGGATTGATCTATTAGGGACACTTATCTATAACACATCAAACTCTTTCGGGCTGAACTGGATTCAGTTTGAAACATGATCAACCAGATATGTAAGCTTTGCCTCGGAAATGCATTTTAGTTTATTATATAGGACGTTTTGGTCACTTTCATATATCTTGTTAAAGTAAAAATTGAAGAGCCAGAGAGATAAAAATGATGTGTGGTGATTGGGCTGTCCTTAATTCATTTTTACTGTGAATGGAAATGCATAACAATAATTCATCCTTTAACATATTTTTATTATATACCACAATTATAACTTTAAGTCTTTAAGACTTTGTGGTAAGGACAGATAGTGATAGCAAAATATCACCATAAGATTTTGTCTAAAATTTCTCTCCTTCTGTCTAAAATCATATTACATTAGGCATTACACTTCCACACTTCGAGAAAGTAATATTTTCTTATAGGATTATTTGTCTAAAGTTGAGATGAAGAAATTCTACAAAACCTAGGATGCCCTCCATCCATTCTTTGACAAGATTCATGCTCAGTCTCATGATTCATCTCATTGCAAGCAGCTATTGTGTTTAGTAATTTCATTATGGAGGTGAGGAAGCAGGAAGGGTTAGAATTAAGACAACATTTAACCTTGAAGGATCTGCTTGGCTGACCAAATTATCAGTTCACTGTCAAGTCAGCAGTACCAATTAAGTACATTATCAAGTAAAGGCTTTCAATTCTTGTTTTACAAAAGCCACACATTTTCCTAACTGCAATGTAATAGTACCCAGGTGCAAGAAAATCCATCCTGATTATTTGACTGCAATGAATTTAGTGGTGTGATTCACATTGCTGTGATGTTTCATGGTTAGTATAATGTTAAGTATATTGAGGGAAAGGATATTCTACTCACCTATATTTTTGAAGTTTTCACTTTTGCTTTCCCTGTAKTAATKCTWTCTCTYTTGTAACCATATTGWCCATATKGTCCAYTTAGKAAAAAATTAACYCWKYAAAAGGAATTCAMAAAAAAAAAAAAAAAAAAGGCAGCTCATTCAAGTCTGTTTCTCTAACGAACAACCTGATAGATACTACTGTAGGCACAGTGCCTGTGTGTGTGCAAAAAGGAAACAGTGGGACATAAAGCTGGAGACAGGAAGATGGACAGTTTATTAGCATCAGAGTAAAAGGTGCTTTCACTGATCATAAAGCTCTTGTACAGTCTCTCACATTACTGGTTTCATTATGGTTAGGGTTAAGGTTAGGATTATGACTGGGGTACCAAGAAAGCCTAGATTGAGGGGTGGAGTGGCACTGTCAGGGGCAGGCCAAAGGAAATGAAGGGCTCCACCAAGATTACTTTCAAGATCACATTGATTTCCAGTTACTCGGAGCAGCATGGTTATACTGGCCCTCACATTAGCAGTAAGCTTAGGGTTAAGGCTAAGGTTGGAATACCTAGAACGCCTAGATCACCAGCTGCTGTGGAGATGGCAAGGGCATCCTCACAGGGCGTGGCATGGGGATGGATACACCAACGTTGCTCCCAGAACAATTTTCTCTTTTCATCCACTTGTGACCTCATGGTTATAATGCCCGTTACATTGCTGGTAGGCTTAAGGACAGGCTGGGATACTGAGAAAGCCCAGAGTGGCTGATGGAATGGGGATTGCAAGGACAGGCCAAAGGAAATGCAAGGATACATCAACAATGCCCCCAGGACTACTTTGTCTTTTCAGCCACTTGGAGCCCTAGAGTTATAGTGCCCCTCACATTAGTGGTAATTTCAGGATTAGAGTTAGGATTAGGGATCAGGAACAGAGAAAGCCTAGATTGCCAACTGTTTGGGTGATGGTAAGGGCATGCCAAAGGAAATGTGAGCCTTTGCCAACCTTTTCAGCCACTTGGAGCCCCAGGTTTGTAGTGTCCCTCACATTAGTGGTAAATTTAGGATTAAGGTTAGGGCTAGTCTTAGGGTTTGTTTACAGAGAAAGAACAGAGTAGCAGATGGAGTGAAGTTAGCAAGGGCATGCCAACCAAATGCGGGGCTGCAATAAGATTGCTCCCAGGACCACTTTTGTTATTTCAGCAACTTGTGGTCCCATGCTTATATCGGGGTGTAACACTATTGGTAGATTAAAGGTTAAGGGATTAAGGGTAAGGGTTAGTGTTAGGATATGAAAAAAGCCTAAGGTAGCAACAGGAGCGGAGCTGCTAAAGACATGCCAAAGGAAATGCAGGGCTGCATCCATGTTGCTCTCAGGACCACTTTGTCTTTTCAGCCACTTGCAGCCCTGGGTTATAGTGCCCTTCACATTAGCGGTAAGCTTAGTGTTAGGGTTAGAGTTTGAATATGGAGAAAGCCTGGACTGCAGAATGGTGTGAGGCGGCCAAGGGCATGCCAAAGGTAATGCAGGGCTTCACCAACATTGCTCCCAGGATCACTTTGTATTTTCAGCCACTTGTGCGTCTAGTTTTATACTGCTCCTAACATTAGTGGTAGACTTAGGGTTTGTGTTGGTATATGGAGAACTCCCAGAGAGGCAGGTCGAATGGGGCTGCCAAGAGTTGTACCAAGATCACTCCCAGGGCCATTTTGTATTTTCAGTCATTTGGCGTCCCATGGTTATAATGGCCCTCACATTGGCAAGCTTAGGGTTACGTTTGAGTTTGGTATAGTAAGAAAGCCTGGACCACAAAGTGGACTGGGGCTGCCAAGGGCATACCAGAGGAAATGCAGGGATGCACCAGCTTTGTTCCCAGGACCACTTTGTCTGTGATTCTGTGAGAGAAGAGCCCATGCAGTAAGCATTATCCACACTTTGTATGAGATGACAATAAACTTTTCATAACAAAATAGTTTTTTGATTATATAGTTGGAAACTGTATATTTTTGCTTACTGTATATTTTTTCATAGACAGCTTCAAATATTGGCATATCCTATTCTTTCATGTCCTGTCTTAGCATTCATTTTGGCATTATTTTAAATGGAGATATTTTCAGTATAGTACATACTTAAGTATGACATACGAATTCAATATTTTATTATCTGAACATAGCTTATTTAGTCGATCATATATTATGATACTACAAATATTAATCAATCAGCATCAATAAACCGTGTAATCATTTTTCATCAATCAGTTGTTCATAAGGTGGTATTGCTCTTCCTTAAAGATTTTACATTAATGTTTTCTCTCTTTTTATTTTTTTAATCTGTAGAACATAAAACAATGACTCATGAACACAGGCTAGGAGTTATCATTTCTTTCTGCCAAACCTCCAGATGGATGCAACCTTCAGTGGAATATGTTGAGGCAGCATAGGAATTACTGTAGTCCTGATTATGATGACCTTAGATAACTGCAAACAGGTTGCTTTTAAGCAGTCTTTAGCTGGCTTAGGTGAGGGAGTTTCCTCTGGGGAGGTAAAACTGGAAAATAGTCACCTTACAAATTGGGTATGTACATCCCAGGTCCCCAGTCCCATGGAGTACTGGATGGTGGAAGAGCTATCACCAAGAAAGGGTGGGATGGGAAAGACTAATGCAAAAAAGACGTTGTCTCAGTTGGTAGTTACAGCTGTGGTAGAGGAGGTGGAAGTGATTAACTTTTTTCCAGCCTCACCACCAACTTCCAGCAAAAGTTCCACTGCTCGTGGTGGCCATTCACCACCCTTGCCCCAGAAGCCCATTACATGGTCAGCTTTTAGCAACTGGGATTCCAAAGGATTCCCACCTTCCTAGGGGCATACTAAGTGCTTTCTAACAGTAACAGTGGCATAAACCTATTCAGTGACACGTTGCAAGAAATTGTTAGAAATGAGACACTGAACTCAGTGTCTCAGTGTCAGAGTGTGTATATATATGTGTGTGGTGTGTGTCTGTGTGTATAAAGAGAGGCAGAGAAATAGAGCTTTCATGACATATGACGACTTCCTGAGCCACAAAAATGAGGAACCCAATCAGAGGTTGCCCTGAGGTCACATGGGCAGAAGGACTTGAGCCCCTGCTGCCCTCAACAAGGCAGAGAGGGGAACCCAGATCATGTGACCTGGGAGGGGGCATGTGACCACCAGGAGGGGAGGGGCTTCTGTCACAGTGGGTCATGTTACTACTGGAGGAGCTTCTTTTTTTAGGGGGTCATGTGCCCATCTGGAAGGCTGGGCCTTCAGTGTCAAGGAGTCATGTAAGCAAGGAAGGGGCATGACCTTTAGGGTCATGGAGCCACATGATCACAGGGAGGGGAGGAACCTCAGTGGCAGTGGGTCATGTGATGCCTGGGGTGTAGGGGTTATACTGGAAGTTTGCTAGGAGGACCTGGGCTCTTTTCTTAGAGAAAAGTAATTCTTAAGCTACTACTGCTGATAACAACATAATTGACAAAGCTACTTTTGATGCAGATTGACAGGAGAAAAATAAAAATATAAAAAAAAAATAGGCACAAGAAACTATGGATGCTTCTATTAAATTTCCCTTGTTTTCCAGAAAGAGCTTCAATCAATACTGCTTGCTAGCTTTTCAGTAGGAATCATTTAGCATTGAGCCAGTGTGTTGTGCTACAGAACAAAAATGGAAAGATCAATTTTAGCTATATTATTCACTCAGCAATAGATCTGTTTCTTTATGCTAAGCCTTTATAGCAACATGTATTCTTCCTTAGCATTTTAAGGGATATCACACCTAAAAAAAAATATGTTCAGGTCCTTGAACTTTTAATCAAGCTAAAAAAAATCTCTGGGTATATATGTAGATACTTTTTTCTGGCCATTACCAGAGCTGAATTGTTGTGTTTTGCATGTTTCTTAAAAGCTTTGACCTCAGAGAAGACTAAATCTCAATTATGTAGTCTTGCTAAGAAAGAGACAATGCCTGCATAGATATACTGTTTCAGGAGGAGGAAAGGGGAAAAAAAGTTAAAATTCAGCAAGTCTTACACACTTCCCTGTTTCCCCTAATTTTAATAGGACATCTGAATGTTCGGGAAAACAAGTGGGGAGATCTCAGACTTCCTCCTCCTGCATCTGCCTTATTAAGACTACTTCTTTGCAGAGAATCCCTGCTCGTGTTTATCACCAGAGCCACAAATAGTTTTGGTTGAGAAGAGATGCTGATCAAGACTTGTTGGTCTAACCCTGGGAGACTATTAATATAAAAAGATTTTGTTATGAAGTCTGATGATGGCTTATCCCAACTTGAGATCATATACCACCTGGGGAGAAGGTAATTTAAGGGTAAAAATTATTAAAGAAAAGAATAGGTCGCCAAATAATCAAACTTCTGCAACTCTTTCATCTCTCATATTACAGTTTCAAATTTTTGCAGTTTCAAGTTTTTCTTTTTTTTTTTCCTTCTAAAGCCATTTCTCTAAAACTTTTCTTAAAAAAGTTAGTGTTATATCATAATTTAAAAAGAAAAGCGTGGGAGTATCCACTGAACATTTAAATATTCCCTCAAAATCATAGAATCATAGAATGCTTAAGGTTGTAATTGCTGTTATTTATACTTTTGGTTAACTCTTTTTTCTTTTTTTTTTTAGCTAATGTCATTTTTGTTTGTTTGTGAGTAAACGTGTCTGATTTTTAGTTTTTGCTAGATACAGATTTTCACATGGATAGGCTTAACTCTGTCATGTTTGTTGAAAGTAGCCTTTGTTAAACTGCCAGATTCATTTATTTAAAATATTTACTTAGAAGCTAAAAAGATACATGACCCCAATAATTTTTTTACAATAAAATTCCTTTCATGAACCAGAGAATATTTTTGTATTTTGTGAGTTCAATTATTATTTTCATTAGCGTTATTGTGGATCTATTACATATCTGCAATATTTGTAGTAAGGTTTTCCTTTCAGAGGAAAGAGATTTTTAAATCTAGTAATAACATAAAATTACTATGTACAATCTTTATTCTTCTCCCTTTTTTCATATTATTTTTCTTTGCTACCTACAAAAGAAAAAAAAAAATCTATTCAGACTTTGAGGACTTAATTAAATTAGCTATAGGGCACGAGGAAATATCTGCTTAATGCAAAAAAGGTTGCCATTTATTAGAGATTACAAAGGATTCAGTATATATTGTGTTTCTGTTTAAATGCTAATTATCTTGAAATTAGCATTTAAATTAATTAGCATGTTTCTAAATAGTTTCTAAAGTGTCATAGAACAACTTTTCTGCCAGACATTCAGTGAGAAAAAGATACAATGATTCCATTTAAGTAGACATTAACAGAGAAAAGATAAACTACTTCTAACCCTGTACTTAGCAAATGCCATGATGATATTGAATATAGCTGAATATAGGTTTACCTTACCTTACCTACGCCAATGAAAATATATAAATTCCAGGGAGTAATCCCTAATCCTGAGATGGAATGTGACTCAGGCTTTCCGTCTTCCTGTAGATTGGTCGTATTCTGCACTACATAGCAAATATCTCAAGTTTTTCTTCTTTGAGTCTCATAAGACACCTCTTATTTTTCATTAAAGACATGTTTTTATTTACCCACCTCATCAGATATCCTTTTGCATCTGTCCTGAGTTTCCCATTGTTCATTGTCTTCTGTTCCTTATTGAATAGTTCTTACCATTCATAACAGTATAGCATGATATAGAGCAATATGTCTTTCTCTAATGCAAACAAAACATAACAAATAAATTAAAAAATCACATCTTAAGCCTTTGTATCACTTGATTTATCAAGTCTACACCACTTTGAGTAATCTATATTGAAACATACAGTTTCAATAAGACAATGACACCATTTCAATATTTGACATTTTACTTACTGCTATTATAATAATAGTTAGCTTATTTAATCATCAGAGATTATTGATGATTTATTTTGAGAAATATCTTGGGAGAGATCTGCAGTCTTCTGATTTCTTTCCAATGTTCTTAATCATGTATCCCATTTCAATGGCATCTTTGTTGTTTTTATTACTGTATCTCTCTCTGGGAGTTGTCCATCTGTAGTGTGTTCAGTTCTGTTTGGCTTGCAAATGTTTTGAGTGCTAAATACAGTCCAGAGAGTAACAACAGTAAACAATCTAAATGAAATAATATAGAAAATTGAGTTGTATAAACCAAAGAGTACTAAGAAGCACTGAAAAGTAACTGTAGAAAATGAAGGCTTTAGGTCAAATTTGGAGATATTATTACCTCAAATAAAGGCACTTTTCACTGAATACTACTTTCAAAGAACCTAATTATACTCAGCTTTGTGCTCAAACTTACATTGCATGGTTGGATTTTTATAGAATCTCTCTTAAACAGTAATTTGAAATTAATATTTAATATCAGCCTTAAGCAGATAGTTACAATACTGGGAAACGTTGATGTGAAAATATAAAGAATTTCAATTTTAATCTTAATAAGGAACTAAGTCTCTGCCAAGGTTACATTATACCCAATATAAATGAGAATGATACTTGAAAGTGATACAGGTGAGAGTACAGTTATTTAGAACTATCCTGTAGTGTATATCACTTCTGAAGATGCAGATTTGTTATATACTGCCTGAATCCATATATGCTTTTGTGAAATTGCCAGTGAATTCCAGTTAATTTAGCCCATATATTGTGAAGGGCTGATTCTCACACTTGGACCCTGACTTGTGAATAAAAATTGAGTCTAAAACAGAGGCATCTATGAATCAGCCTGAAATTTGTAAGTACTGCTGAAAGCTTATATGTATATTTTGCATATTCCTCACTAACATAATTTTGCAGATAATCTATATGTGCCCTATAGAAAGTGTATCAAGTTTCTAGAAATGTTCACAGTTCATTAATTCTTTATTATCCTGATTCCAGGTCCTGAGTCAGTCTCTGGGTTACAGGAGATTTTCTTTTGTTTGCAAGTGTCAAATAGAGTGGAAGAAATAGGAGAATTTTTTTAAAAAATAATACAGGATTACTCTCTTCCAACTCCCCAACTCTCTTCCAACTCCCCAACTCTCCACGACCTCTTGAAGATGATGGAGAGCAGCTGAGCAATAACCCCCACCAGTTCCCTCAGCGCCCTCGGGTGCATCTCATCTGGGCCCGTAGATTTATGGGCTTCTGGTTTACCTAAATAATCGCTAACCCAATCCTCCTCGACCAGAAGAAATTCTTCCTCTCTCTTGGCAATATCTCTTATATGTGGCCTCTGTCGCTCATGGCATAGTAGTGAAGACAGAATCAAAGAAGGCATTTAGTAACTCTGCCTTCTCTGCATCCTCCACCACCAAGCCATCCTCCCCACTCAGCGGCAGACTAACATTTTCCCTTATCTTCCTCTTGCTGCTGATGTATTTATAGAAGCTCTTCCTGTTGTCCTTGACATCACTCACTAACTCTAATTCCAAATGGGCCTTGGCCTTCCTCGTTGCATCCCTGCATTCTCTGACAATGTTCCTATATACTTCCCATGTGGCCTGTCCCTTCTTCCACATTACATATGTTCTCGTTTTCTCATTAATTTTACCCAGCAGCATCTTGCCCATCCATGCATGTCTCCTGCCCCTCTTGCTCCACTTCTTTCTTATAGGAATGCACTGATCCTGGGCTTTGAGAAAGTCGTGCTTGAATATTAGCCAGCTCTCCTGGACCCACCTTGCTTCTAGGACCCTGGTCCAGGGGATTTCTCCAAGGAGCTCCCTGAAGAGGTCAAAGTCAGCTCTCTTGAAGTCTTGGGTTGCAATTCTACTTCTTGCCCTCCATGTAGGATCACAAATTCCAGCATCTCATGGTCACTGCAGGCAAGACTGCCCCTGATCCTCACATTTCCCACTAGACCCTCTCTGTTTGTTAGTGTCAGGTCTAGAAACGCCCCTGCCCTTGTTGGCTCTTCAACCACCTGCATCAGGAAGTTATCCACAATGTTCTGCAGGAGCCTCCTGAACTGTCTGATCCCAGCTGTGACTGTCCTGGCAGATATCAGGGTGGTTGAAGTCCCCTATAAGGACTAGGGCCTGTGACCGCAAAGCTTCTTGCAGCTGCCTGTAGGAGCCTCATCCACTTTCTATTCCTGGTCAGGAGGCCTGTAGTAAACTCCCACAACCGTGTCAACCCTATTTGGCTGACCTTTAATCCTCACCTAGAGGCTCTCAACCCACATTTCATCTTCCCCTGTGCTGAGTTCCATACATTCTTGTTGCTTTCTTACATAAATAACTCTGCCACCTTGCCTTCCTGGTCTGTCCCTCCTGAAAAGCCTAAAGCTCTCCATGGCCACATTCCCAGTCATGAGAGCTGCCCCACCATGTCTCAGTAATTGCAATGAGATCATGGCCCTGTAGTAGCACACACATCTCCAGTTACCTTTGTTTGTTCCCCATGCTGAGTGTGTTTACATACAGGCATTTGAGTTCGGCTCCCAGTGTGCCTCTCATTCTAGGTGGGGCAGCTGCAACTTGACTATGGGGGCCCATAGAAGTTCCCATATTTTGCCCTTTAGCCCCTTCAGCCTTCACAGGCTCCAGAGTTAGGCTGCTGTGATGACAGGCCATCGCCTACCTTATCATCCCCTTCTCCGATGATGTCTCCCTCTCCCTCAAATCTAGTTTAAAGCCTTCTCGATGAGCCCTGCTAGCTCATGACCCAGAACTCTCTTCTCCCTTTGAGAAAGCTGGATACCATTAGGTGCCGTCATGCCTGGTGCTGTGTAAGGCTTACTCTTGTGTCAAAGAAACCAAAGTTGTGTGACGACACCAACCATGGAGCCACGTGTTGATGGTTTGTGTCCTCCTGTTTCTTATTATTTCTTGTATCCTCCTGTTTCTTTCTTTATTGCTGGCAGCACTGGGAAGAATGGAGGATAATATAACCTGTGCGCCCAAGTTCCTGATGGTCCATTATAATGGCCTGATGGCATCATGATGAGAGGGAATCTGATATCCGAGAATGTTTGTGTTTCCAGCTTTTGATTTGAAAATACCTTAAAGAGAGAGGTATTACAAAATCTGCAGGAGCAGAACTAATTCTTCAGAATATAAATTCAGTTGCCATTGTAATTGTTTTCAACATAGGCAGCCATTATTTTTTTTTCAGAAAGGAATTAACTTTGTAATCTACTGAATATTCCCAGATATTTTTCGCAATAATCATTTTTTTGAAAGAAATTAAATTTAAAAGCAATGGGAAATATTTTTGAATGATCAGATCATCTGGTTAAGGCAAAATATTGAAATAAAAAAATATGCTATTAAGGATGACTTTAATCACTTAATATTATGCTTTTTTTTAATCAAGATATCTCTACCTAATCTCACTCTTACATTTGCTGCTAATGCTCCTTGCTCAATGACAACACTAAAATAAAAATCTCCTATATATTTTTTGAATTATTGAGCCTTTCTGGCCCACCAAATTTCTAGTGACTTTTTTTTTTCTTCTACAGTCTACTGTCCGCTCTTCAATTTGCTTGTCATCAAGGTGTTCTTAATTGACTCAGTCCTCCCCAAGTTAGGCTGTCCATGGAAAGTAATTTTTTGCAGCATCAAACCATTGGTTGATCTGAACAACACACTGTATGGAACATAATTAAAAATGGATCTAAAAAGTAATCAGACAGAAAAGAGAAGGAGACAAAGTGAAGACTAAGCACAAAATTGCAGAAGCTAGTCAGTATAATTCAGGCTGTAACCAAAATGGCAAAGGAGAAAATGCAGAACTCTAAAAAATTGTTTGACAAGGACATTTAGCTTTCATGATAGAGCAGCACATACATCAATAATAGGTTTCTATATACACACACATATATATATGTATATATAGATAGATAGAATTAGTGGAAATAAAAGCTCTTTTAGAGAGTATGTTTCTTACTTTCCATGCACAAATATATGACATTAAATCATATATCCAAAAATTCCAGGATTCTATTATTCTGTGAGCAAAAACTCTCAACATGTGAGTTGTTTCAGCAAAATGCACGTTGCATAAGTTTCAGTAAAGTAAGCATGCCTATGCACTGCAAAGAAACATTTTTTTTTTCAGTTCACCACTTACCTTTCAGAATTATGAACAAGTAAAACACTTTTATTATACAGTTTTAAAGCACAAGCTGACTTACTTCTCTTGTAACTTTAAGTGCTGCATATGAATAGTGTACTTGGAAGCTCATCGATGCTCATAATTTTATTCCTTGACTCATAAAAAAATTCAGTATTGACATAAATATTTAGATGTTTCCCAGCAAGCATGAAAATATTATTGAAAAACAATAGCAATATAAAAAGGTTTGGATAAAAGAAAAAATAGATGAGGTAGTGACTGCTGCAGTTTTTCTTAGAAAAAGTAAGACCAGCCACAGCTGTGGTAAACAGCAAGTCTTAACATTGCTACAGGTATGTAAGGAAGTAATAGATTTCAGATTTCATTCAGGTAATGCAATACCATCCAAAAAGTGATTTGAAATGATTTTGAAGTGATTTTTTAAGCTCTTATGCTTAAAAGTTTTGCATCGTAGTATAAACAGTCAGGTTATTGAATGCAGGAGAAAAAAACGGAACTTTCTAAAAGTGAATTTTAAAATTTCTAATTTTTTTTTAAAGCTGGGAAATAAAATAAAGAAGCAAGAAGCATTCTTAAAAAAACGTTTTGGAATGAGTATACTAGAGTAGTAGCATTTTTTTTATAGATAGCCTTTCCCTATTTTTTTTATTAGATGCACTCTCACATCAATATTTTTTGCTCTTTGCATGTGTTTTCTACTGATACACTTTCCTTCCTACAATGTTGATTCAAATGACAGTACCTCACTTAACAGCAGACCTTAGTCTAGGTGTGTATTGCTGTTTTGAACAACAACTCAACCCCCCCATAAATGCTACAATTAAGTAGTTAATAATTTTTAGTTAGTAAGATACTATCTTTTACTTTTTAATTTGAATTTCCAAAAACCCAAGGAAATCTGGGTATTCTAAAATATATATGCATATGATACCAAGAATATCTTATCTTACAGCTATTTTGAAACACACCTTTAAATATGGATTTTTTTAATATGGATTTGAATAAAAGTTTGCCTTAATGAATGGATATATAGGTTAGGTTAGAAAATTTACAGTCCACAGGTGAACAGAGATATACTGTTGAGAAAAGACACCCTTACATACAGAAAATAGATGTTTTATCAAATTAAACAGAAATTTTATAATGGAAAATCAGATTATCTGATACAGGAATAATGTTCCACATGAAAAAGTATCAAAGCTCACCATGATTAACAGCATAAGTGGAGCTGCCTCCAGATTTAATATACAAAACTGTAATATACACCACTGAACTAGCTGGCGCCATACTTCAGAATTAAGTATGTACAATGGATAATTCAGATAGCCTTACAATATTGATACATAAATAAGTATTATCTTTATGGTTATTGAAAGGAAATATACCTCTTGTTTTTGATCTGATATCCTGCCTTTGAGGCTTGGTTTTAATTAGAATGAGCAATGTGCTTGAGCTGGTCTCTCTTAAATCCTTTTGTTAGAGGGAAATAAATACTTCTAGATTATAATTCATCTCAGCTTAATGCAGATATCTGAAGTATTCACATATGAAATGCTTCTCTGACAGAGGTTGCATCTTTCTCTTGACTACACTGGCAAGTGTCAGCAGTTGGTTAGAGAAGTCTCCCTCACATTCTGTGGCGCTAATCAGAGTGTCTTTTGCCACTTTCTACTCTATTTGTGTTTTCCCAATCTGAGAAAGATATTTTAAAATTACATGGATTATATTAGTGACAAAATAACATAGCAAGGCTGAGAGCTGCGCCTCTTTAGCCTGGAGAAGAGAAGGCTGAGAAGGGACCTCATCAGTGTGTACAAGTATCTCAAGGGAGGGAGTGAGGAGGATGAGGCCAGCCTCTTAGTGGTAGCCAGCAATAGAACTAGAGGAAATGGCCAAAAATTGAAGCTCCAAAAGTTCCACAGGAACTTGAGGAAGAACTTCTTTCCTGTGAGGGTGACAGAGCCCTGGAACATGCTGTCCAGAGAGGTGGTGGAGTCTCCTTCTCTGGAGATCTTCAAAACCCACTTGGACACTATCCTGTGCTCCGTGCTGTAGGAAACCCTGCATGTGCAGGGGGGTTGGGCTAGGTGACCTCTAGGAGTCCCTTCCAACTTTAAGTATTCTATGATTCTGTGATTCTATGTTTCAATGGTCATCATATCTGAATAATAATACACACAGTAATAATTTCATAACAATGTATTATGAAAATGATTATTTATACCAGCTATTTCTTTACATGATGTTACCTGTTATTGCTTGTTTCAGTACCTTCCTCTATTTTTACCTCTATTTACCTCTCTTTTTACCCCCTCACAGGTTATCAACATCTAAAATACCAAAAAGATTTAATCACAGACATATTCATTCTATGCACTACATATATAAGTATATTAACAGGTCATATATTAGATCAGGTCAAGGTCTAAAATCTGACCCAAATCCCATCTTTCCTATTTCTCAATAGAGTATGCTATTTAAGACTATATATTTAGTGATATTGCCTCGAGATATTTCTGCACCATGTAGCAATGTCCAATTTCTGAATCCTTTACTTAAGGTATTCCCTTCACCGTGATGATCCACACACCTTGCAAATTCTTTTCCATAGTTTCACCTCTTGTAAAAGCAATCAGAAAACCCAAAAGTTGAACGATTTATCACTTCAATAAATCTATTCATTTTCAGTTACTCTAGCTGCAGGACTTCAGCTTTTCTGTTTCTTTTCTGTGCTGCTTCTATCTCTCTCTACCCCTCATTTAAGGTTCAGTTTAGGTTGTATGCACACGAACACTAATATTGACAGCATACAAGCATTTTATTATTCAAAGCACCAGTGAAATGACAAGACACATGTACCACCCTCCTTGACTGACACACTTACTTGCAATGTAACCTGTCAGAAAAGATGAATGGTTGAAACAAAAAGGAGTAAAGACTTGACTTTCCCTGGATCAGAGACAGAAAGCATTTGACACAGTACATCAGTGACAAAGCATAATGCCCTCAAAAACATAAACACAACTCTTGATTTATATATACTTACATAATTATAATTTTATTTTTTATTTATGTCTACATTCTGTGTGTGCCCTCTGAGTGCTGCTTTGCCATGAGGAACAAAGAACTATTTGCTACTACTTTTACAGTTTGTCTGAAGAAAACAGAATGAAGTTTACCAGCATTGTTTCAGATGCTTTTATTTCATGGGCTAATTTTATCTTATGCAAGATTTTCTTCCACATATCTTGAAATTAATTGGAACTTCCAAAAGTCTATATTTACTGTTGTTGCCTTTTTTCCCCCTTTTGTATTAAATTACCAATTCTTTTGTAAATTACAGTCTTTGTGAATCAAATGGCTTTTTGTATCAAATTCATTTAGATATTCATTTCAGATTCTGTTTGCACATTGATCATTTGGCTGAGACCTGTGGCCCTTTATGAAGAAAAAAATGTCGAGTAGAATACTATTGCAACACTCAGAAGTGTGGAATTTTCCCCACAACCTTCCTTTTCTGCTCAGGAAAAAATGACTTCCAGCTCTCATAATCATGAGAGATATATCGTTTTATCTGTAACTCTATATCCCCAAAGAGTTAACAAAACTGTTGGGCTAGTAGCAATTTCTACATGAAAGCTGTTGTGTTTCCAGTGGGGTGACACCTAGGATTTGATATAGTACTACATAATAAAAAAAAGAATCTACATTGGATGAATCACACTAACTTTAATGAGTACTAACTAAAAAGGAATTTCAGGCCTCATGATTTGATTGTATACTTTGTTTTTTGTCTGTCCTTTATAATTAATTTAAATATTTGTCATAAAATACTAAAAAAAAAAGTTCCTTATTTTGCTTGATTTCTTTTATATATATATATATATGTATATATTTTTATATATATATATATATTTCACTCAAGTTAATTTTGGATGTTTTATTATCCACATTAGGGCTCATCAGGATTTTAAACTGCATTTTGCTGAAATCGGCAAATTGGAAATTGAATTACTGGTAGGTATAAAGAAGGCAAGGTACTTATAAATGTTACTACTTGACGTTAAATCTCTCTTAGGTCTTTTCACCAGCAGAACAGAACTGAAAACCATGAGATTCCTCTCAAGGAATCAAGGAAAGATCAGACCATTATCATAAAATATAATAAAGAACTATATGAATCAAAGATATAAAATCAAATTAGACTCCAAAGAGTGAGTCATTACACAGTAAAATACAAAAATAGAAACTAAGTAATAAGGGAAAGATAAAAATGTTCTGAAATTAAAATGAATGAAAGTGAATATTTAAGATCAAAAAGTTGACAAAACATTGTAAAATAATAAACCAGTAAGATGGAGTCTAATAGATAACATATGAGAAGAAGCATTATGAATGGAAAAAAACATTGTTATATTAAAATATTATTAAAGCTTTTCTAGTGTTTGTTTTCTTACATTCATTTTATTTCTTCTTTGTTGTATATATTTCAAATAGGCCATTTCAGTGTTTTGAAAGAGCCTAGTTTCTTTGAGCTGGAATAGTAGGAGCAGTTCTACTACAGAAATAGATTTTTTAGAAAGTAATTATGCAGTGTCTGTGTAGTGTAATGATTAAGGCTATATACATTGAAAACTTTGAAATTAAGCAAGAATAATCACCTCACATCATTACCCAAAACTAGATCAGGACACAAAGGTTAATAATGGATCAAATGCCAGGTGAAGGCATATCCATATATTCTTTGAAAGAAAACCCTTATAGTATCTCCATAGAGTAATTATGAGACATTGGTCCAGTACTTCTCTGTGTGAAATGATTGCATTTCCCAGAATCAGCAGTACTACATTTCATGAGTTTGCCCTAGGAATCATGAATCAAAGTCTGAGCAAACTTAATGATGCATAGTTTGAGATTTGATGAAATCATAGCTTCTGCTAATATTACTTCAGACTCTACCAGAAAGAACACAGATAAATGGATATTGCTTTCATGCACTACAGCAGATGTACAAAGAGAAGTGTTAAATATATAGGAATTCATGAAGCTTCTTTTTATATACCATAGAAAAGACCAAGACTAGCGTTTATAGAATTTTCTTACTAGCTCCCAATTTTGTTCATTTTTACTTTATACAACTTTCTACATACACTAGGCATAATTTTCCAGGATCAAGATCAGATCCTTGGCAAATTGATGACATTAAACTATGTTCATGTAACTATTACCAAATTTATCAGCTCAGCTTATGGTCTCCAGTACTTGGATGTATTTTTTAAGTGTCAAGAAAATCACTCAGCACTATGTTTAATAAGAAACTGCATTGTGAATGGGCATCCCTTTCATTTTCAATTTTCATGACAAAATGTTGGGAAATACAAAGCTGAAAATTAGCACAAAAACAATCACAACAGAAAATTATTTCTTTAGGAGTCTAGTGCGATTAGATTTGTTATTCAATTTGTTATTAAGCTATGCCTCTTTCTTCCCAAATTTCACTTTCTAATGTACAGTCTGCTATACAGTCTGCTATGTTTAGGTTTAAATCATATACGCACACACGCACACAAAAGGAAAATACTAATCTAAACAAGATTATGCAGTAAATATATGTGTCTAATCTCTATCTAGAAGTCCTTTGGCACTTTTCTGGTTCAGTTATTAATCGTTCAGCTAAACTGATACAAAGTCAAGCCCAAGCCAGTATACATTTCCTTGTAAGATTACCACTATAATAATGGCTACCCTAAGGCTTTGTGCTGGCTCAGAACCAATGAAAAATAAAGGTTTGACCAGAGTTTGTATACATAATTTCATCTAGATAGTAGAAAGATGGATTAAATTGAAAGGTAAATGAGGCACAATTCATAATTTGAGAACTTTTATCTTAGAGTAGGACACTTAAATTCTATGGAGATTAATTAACCTCTGAAGAGATCAGACCATGGTATACTCTGGCAACTACTGCCTCTGCCTTGGGGAACTTTATGATACACAGTGCCTCTATTTCAGTCTTTTCTTTATATTTTCTGTCAAGGTAATTTACTGGATTTTGATAATGGAAAACTAACAGAGAGTCTGGATATTGAGAAAGACTAAGTATGCACTCGCCTAAATCAATACTTGAATTTAATTTTAAAACACACAGTTCTTGCATGAGATTTTTATCTTCTTAAAGCCCTGGGCTAAATTCAAGTTGGGTAACATAAATTGTGTTGATATTGTTATGTTTATTTTTAAGAACAATGCTCTCTTCAGGGCATTAAAAGGTTGTCTGAGAAGACAAATGCACCCTTATTTGATGTTTATAAAGACATACATGTGCTTGTATTATGCTAATGCGTGGTGAAGCTTTCCTGGTTCATCCACAGTTCTTCTGTCCTAGGGGACATGGCCAAAAGCTCATAGAGCTACTAGAGCGTCACTGGGCTAAGACAACACCTGGTGATGGGTAGTCCCCTTTCTTTCCTTAAAGAGTATTGGGAAGGAAAACAGTTCAGTCCTTGTATATTGGTATGCAGAAAGCAGACACGACCAAATATCTCCAGGAAGATCTTATGAGGCAACTGTGTCTGGATACTTGATATGATGGATACTGTAAAGGTTTTAGAGAGGCTCTAAAAAGTCAAGTTTAGGCATTAAAAGCTATCTCCTGCACTTAACTGTACAAATGTTTGCCTTGGAGATAAGGACCTCTGCTGCTTCCCTTGTGTTTTCTTGATCTGTTTTTTTTTCCTAATTCTTATGTAAGCGTTAGTAAAATAATTAAGTTATAACAGCCATATAAGTAGGCCATTACAAAAAAAAAAAAAATATTGAGTTAAGAAAATTGTGTAGTTCGTTGCAAACTGATTTGTCAGACATTACAATAATTAGCCCTTTTTATGGGACAATGAAATTGGGTAAATTCTTCTTCAGATTCTTATTTATATTCTTCTTTGGTTTCTTCTTAGGTGCATAATCATGCTGTTTTCAGTTAGTGAACCTAGGAATGCCTTTCAGTGGCATGCAGTAAAAACTACATATCCCTACTGAAAATATGCCAGCTTTCCTTGTTTTTTGCTCCTCTTGAGAGTTCCCTGATGAGCTCTCTGGTATAGGACAATAAGTTGAAATTCATCACTTTAGGAGAAATTTTAGGGATTTTAATTTAGAAGAAAAGTAAAGTCCTTGGTAAATGTCTATAATGTTTATGAAAACCTACTGCAGACAGATTAAATCACATTCTGGATTACCGTTATGTATTAGTATGTATGTAATATAGCAACACAACCAGAGCATTACAAATGCTTATTAGTATTAGAGTTTGCATTTCCAGGCTTTTGAAAGAGGAGAATACTTCTTGCATTCAACTTGTGAGTGAATGCAGACTTGGCTTTTAGTACTCCTTCATGGAGCTACCTGTAAAATTACTGAGATTCTGCTGGGAATCAGATAGGTTTGCTTTAGAGCCATAGCATTAGACATTCTGTCTAATGCTTGCTCCATTGCCTGCCACTATTGAAGGCAGATGGAAAAAGGCCACTTCATGGGCCAGGCCATTCCTCTGGGGTCAGCTACTGACAGCTCCCTCTCTATCTCCTTGTTCCAAACAAACTGTAGTACAAATCATAACAGATGTTAGTACAAATACAGCTTTATGCCCAGACAGTGCCTCATTCACTATTTCTACTAGATGTACAATGAGGCAGAGCAATGTTGTGAATAGACCTCATGTCCTTCCAAACCACCCCATCCTTTATACTGCAGTTGTTGCCTAATATCATGCTAATGAGACCTGTGTCCGCACAAGTTATTCCTCATTCATAACATGATTTGAAGTCTACCAAGTCTGCCTTTTTTTTTTTTTTTTTTTATTTAAACCATGTATTGATTTGAGTGGACTCTGGATCATAGCACTAGTTTTGTGATGTGCAGTGAATAAGAAAATAGGGGTATTGTTTTATACTTAGGACTAAGCGTCATGATATCTATTTCAGTTACAGACTCTAATGTGAGCCAGGAATGTTATTTCAATTATAACATAAACATTGTTTAGAAATACTGGGTGACATACTAAGCCACTAGAATTAGTAATCAGCAAATTATGTATTGCAAAATATATTACCTAAAGTGTAACTAATCCTGATAGCTACAGATTTTTGATGTTTGTGAAATTATCCATTCACTTATTACTTTTTCCATCTTATCATGTAAAGGATATGTCTTCCTTTATTGTATTAACTAAGTGAAATAATGAAATGGATGCTAATAAATCAGAAATGGCAACGGAAAACAAAATTTCATGCATGTAAATATGTCATTTGTCCTGCCAAAGAACTGTTATTTTTGGAATTTCACTTTCAGTAAACATCAATAACAAACTATTTGTTCATACTTAGGAACAGAGGCTAGATCTGAAAGTTAAAGTTGTATAATTCTGTATTACATTTAGTAACTTTGGAAAAAAAAGGACGGACCAAGAGAAAGGAAAATAGAGGATGAATTCATACTCTAACTAGAAAATAAGAGAAAGAATGATCTATCCCCTTCTTGGAGTTTTTGATATTTCAAAGCTAATTCTACATGTAAATCTAGAACTATTATTTCATCTAAATCTCTATTTCAAATGCTTTACAGCATCCAAGCAGCAGACCTAGTCAGCTTGGTACTAGAATGTGAACCCATTTCTAGAAAGCTGTGTGTAGCATGTCAAAGCACAGTCAGCTGGCATTAACTTAGTAAATCTGTACTGCCTCACTGAACATTAGCTCTATTTCACCCATTATGGTGCAGAGATTGCTTACTGTGTTCCCAGGGCTCTTTTATATGAAAAAGCAATAGTACTGTCTGCCAAAATAGTCTTGCCCTGTCAGAGCAACTTTAATTGAGCTGAGCCACAGGACCCTGCCCAGTGTTATTACAGGAACACAGAACCATTTGGTGAATAGCGCTGTATGAGATTATAGCTGTTAAGAGTATAATGGACAGTTACTTTAATATCCTATCCAACTAGGACACTATAAACATTTCCATTGGTAGTCATTTTACCTAGTTATCTTGTTTCCTAAAACAGTGCCGGGTCTGATGCTCTGTGTCTCTCTTTCACTTGAAAATTAACTGATAGTATTGACAGCATTTTCTGGTTGTGGAAAGGAGAGAGGAGAGGTCATCTTCAACAAGCAAGCATCTTTTTATTATTTTTTTCTGCTTCTTTAGAGCAGCTACATAATCCAAGTACAGTGGAAACTATTGTGAATTAAAAATATATATTTTTCCACTGAAAATATATTGCTAATTGAATGGGCAAGGTAGCTGATAAAGAAAATATTTTCAAGTATATGAAAATTGATTGTAAATGATGGCAGATATAAACAAGAACAAATAGGTACCTGAGAATTTACTTTTTCAATTGATAATTGATAATTGAATATTAATCACTTCATTTAGGAACATTTCTTTTCAATTCCGTATTGATCTACAAGGCAGCATATTTGAGGCATCTCTGGAAAGAAACCAAACAATTATTAAGTGGTGCCTAGCCAGCTTATGTACATTTTGGTATGAAATGAAAGAAGAAACATGATTCATCAACAGCATATGAAGGGAAAATGCAAGCTTTTCTTACAGTTGATGAGCATAGAATATAAATATCTCATCATTTAGAAAAGTTGTCAGAATCTTTCTTCATTTTATATCTCTGACAGAACATTAGAGGGTAAATAAATGAACAGGTACAATCCTTTCTTCTTATCTTTTTGTGGTGATTTGCACAACCTGTGAATTCAATATATTAAGTTTTTTGACAGCAAACTGTGCTGTGAATGTCCGTCCAGTTGCCTTCCTACTCTACTTACATTCTGGATAAGTGAAATAATGGGTTTGCCCACTGCTGGGTTGAAGGCATGCTGGAGAATCATTAGTCTGTGTGACAACAGAATATTGGAAACCAGCACATGGTCTGTGTTGAACTATTAAAGAGAAAAAAAGACAGGATGGCACAGTCTTTTAACACTATTCAGGCAAAGGTGTGTGCTCCAAAGTGGACTCTCTATAGCCTGTGGAGAGAAACATAGACCTAAAAGACACAAATTGTCTCATATCATTTTTACTTCCTATTAGGATAAGATGAATCACTGCTCAGAAATGACTTAGTCTTTTGAAAAGATCTTTTTAAAAATTCTTAAACTTGATGTGTGATCAAAGGGTTTTTTTTTTATCTTTAGGTATTTTTGTAGCAAGGATTTTTTAGGAGTTCTTTTATGAGATATATTTTCAAAACATTCTGTATCTTTGATGTGAAAAAAATGATATCAATAATGTGTGAATACTGAGAGTAAGGCATTTATGCCTACAGCATCTTTACCTCTCTGTCTGGGAAAGGCTAATAGTCACAGAGGTTGTTTTCTGGAAAGTCCTTTTGCTGCAGCCTTGTTAACCATGGAGCAAAACTAAAATACCACTTGTTTGCAATCACATCAAACAAACCTACTCCGTGAGAGTTCATCCAAAGAGATTATGTTATAGCTGTGACACTTTTTCTCAGAGTCACCTCTTGAAGGTACTAATATACTTCCCAGGCTTGCTGAACACTTTCATCTGAGGCATGGCAATAGGGAGTTGAGAATACAGAAAAAACTTGTTGGATACAAAATACATGGTTTATAATCAACTACTAAATATCACAGAAGAGTTCAGTGGAACTTTGTTAGTTCATTCCAGACTTCAATTAGAGATCCATCCTTCTGTCTGTATCCAACAGTTGTGCTAAGTATTATTTTTACATGCGGACCTTACTCCAAAGAAAGTGTTCTGCGTTATTGCTTGATAAAGACTTAAAGGAAATTCACAAGTTTTAGTTAAAATTGTGGGGAGAAAAAAAGGTTCAGATCTTAATGCCAAAAGGAACATTTTAGCCTAAACCAGCAATTTTGCTATGCATTTTTCTGTTATTTTAAAGATATCTAAGTGAAGTCGACACCTCTTAAACTGCTGTTTGCCATTGTATCCCTTCATAGACAACAGAGTCATTAGCAAATATTTCCCAGGTACATAACATTATATGCATTAAATAGATGTCAGCAACTCATCTAGAACTCATAGTTCACTGATGGGCTGATCTACAATGAAATCTAAACCAATAATTAATAATTAGTCAATATTCTTATAGTGCCTTCATTTTCTGAAGCAATACATCTCTCCTCCTTCAAAGAATAATAGAAATTTTTATTTGTCAAGTGTTAGATTTATTTATATGACTGTATATAGTATCTCAGTGTTAAGTGAAATGAAGGTAATGAATTTTTCAAATAATACACATAGGTAGGGAAGTTAACTTTAGAAAAATACACATGCATATTTAAATCTACTTTTGAAAAATTATAAAATATTAAAAAAAAAATCCATTTGCCTGTGCAGCTAGGGGGTGGCTCTGGAATACCATGTCTCTAGCAGTCTTTCCATTCACTCCATAAAATACTATAAGCAGGTGGTTTGCTGAAATGCTTCACTGCCCTTGAAGCACTCAGTGCAATGCCACTGCCTTCTCTTGCTTCACTCCCAGTCATTCCATCCCATTTCTTCTGTCCACTGTGTCTCATATTCTCCTTATTTCCAAATCAGCTGAGCTGTTCAGAAACGAATCACTTTTTTCCCTCCATTCTTCCTCTCCATCTCCTATTTATCCTTCTTTTTCCTTTTCTTTCTCCTTCTCTTTCTAGTTATTTTTCTCTAGGCTACCAAGGAGTCAGTTGCACATCAGAATTAGCACAAAGAGTTTTCACAGAGGAATCTCTCCCGTAGATGAGGATTGTTGCTACTGAAGGACAAAACCTTAGGTGGCAGTAGGGTGTTAGGCCATCTTTTCAGTGCTAGGGACTCTCCCTGACAGGTCAAACAGTGCCACTGTGCACTCCATTTTCAGGTTGTTTGGTAAGCTTTGTGGGGGTCTAGAGGAGCATTTGTCATTGCTCTAATGGGCTTGTAAGATGCAAGCAACACAAAACTCACTGTAGGAAACATGATGTGAAACATCTTTTTTTACCATTTTTGTCACCAGGGGGAACCTGTAGGTGCAAGTTAAACATCTTTGCAGTGAGAAATGGCATATCGTTCAAGGTCAAAAGTAAAATGCCAGCTGGGTGGATGGGAATTATTTATGACTTTGTGTGCCATCTACCTTCTCTGTCTCTCTTATTCACATTCCAGCAATCTCTTCCAGCTGCTCTTATGCTAAAAATGGATCCACAGAAACTTCACTGCTGCAGGCCTTTACATACTCAAAATTAGATTTGGCTGATATAGGGCAGGTATTGTCACATAGTGAATTGTAAGTTCATAAACTCCCAGTAGAGACTTGGAAATCTATACAAAACAGAAATACAAACACCAGACATTCAAAAACATAATAATAATAATAATAATAATAATAATAATAATAATAATAATAATAATAATAAGAAGAAGAAGAAGAAGAAGAAGAAGAAGAAGTTTTAGTTAAATTATCATGTCTTTTACAAGCTAAGCTATTTGATAAAAGAAGCTGTATTTTCCTTTACAAACTAACATATTTAGGGAAAGAGACTGTACTTTCCTCACAGCTTAAACAGTGCAAATAAGCTCAGATAACACTTGCATCATAGTGTTAACTTTTTGTTGTTGTTGTTGTCTTGCTGATGAAAGTAACTGTTTTCACATTCTATGGTAATATATTACAAGATTCTTCTACTCATTTGTGACACTATCAATTTAGAATTTTCTCAATTCCATTGTTTTAATAACTTCTGCTTTGATTTCAAAACCACAAAGGGAATTAAAGGCAAACAAAGGAAACATCATTACAGTCTGATTGCATATGGTACCAACATGTCAGTGTACAAATAAATACAAAAGAAATTGTTAGAATATTAAACCTAACACAGTAAAATAGCAGATTTTTTTGTGGACCTAGGATTTTTTGGAAAATTTATAGAAATAACTCTTTTACATTTAAGAAACTGTGGTAGTCTAGAATATTATTGAGCAACATCCATTTAAAATTATAATTAAAATAAAACAAAGGGACATTTCTCTGTAGCAGAAAAGAAATTTAGCTTAAAAACAGTCATCATGAGCTACTTCTATATGTCAGTATAATTCAGTAGTACTAAAATATTCCATTTCAGGCAATTAAATTTGACTGAATTCAGGAAGCCAATGAGTGGCTTGCAATACATTAAAATCTATAAATTGGAAGAACACTGGGAAAAATTAAAAAAGACATCTTCAAAGATAAAGTCTACATGAAATACAGATGAGTCAATTATGGATATACAAAGGATTCTGTGAATTAATGAGGATAAAAAGGAAAGTGGAGCTGGAGAGAAAGAAAGAAAAAGCAAACAGGCATGTTCAATTTGACAAAAAGTGAGATTCACGGCTTCTCAAAGCAAGAAAAAAATGTTCATTTGTAGAAGGTACAAGCATTATAGATTAGCATAACACTTTAAGCTAAGTGCATAACTAGTTAGAGAAAAAAAATGTGAAAAGTGAAAAGGAGGAGAGGGGAGCGGAGGAGAGGAAAAAACCTTTTTTTAAAATACATTACATATAACACTCCAATTCTGATCCAATTAAGTGTCAGATGTAGAGGTAGGATGTACACAAGGAGGTAGAAATCATTGCACTAATGAGGCCATGATGCACTGCGCAATGAAAAAAAGGATGAGAGAAGCTGTCAGGGATTCTGAGCTGCTGCAGAAAAAAATAGGTTACCTCTTCAAGGATGGTCCTTCCTTCACACTGACCTCTGAAATAAATTAAGTTTAAATGTTGGCCTTCCTCTGCATGTGTATGTGTTTCCAGATTTTTTCTCTAAAACTGACTTCATCTCACCAACATCTACCATTGAAGTGTGATAGAAATAGCACTAACTCAAAGGAGTAAATGCAGTGACAGAAGACAGTACTTATATATCTCCAATGCAATGTTAAATATATGGCATCTGTTTGAGGAAGATGAAGAGAAAAGCATTCTTTAATGATACTCATCACACTACAGTAGTACTATAATAAATAAGGCACTGTCATCAACATCACATGTTCTGTTTTTTGTGAGAAAATGTATTTTTGATTGGTAATACTCATTTGATGCGTTATTTGGTATTTACTGTACAAAACCAGAGTAATTTTAAATAATTATATGATTTTTTTTTTAAAAAAAGGAAATTACATTTAGCAAGTGAAGAACTGCCTTTTCAGATCGAATTAAATCATCAATGAGTTTATATATAATAGACAACGATTCCTATAGCTGAATAAAAGTGATTCTTTGTGTATTTAGAAGAGTACATTTTTTGTTTGTTTCCTTTTTTTTTTTTTCCTCAGTGGATTTTATTCAAGAAGTAACCATTTGTTCTTGCTAAAAATATATCTACAAGTGGTGACTAGTTCGCTACCCAATGCCCTTGGGGGCCCTTAGAATGCAATCTATTTTTAATCAGTCCTTGCCTCTAATTTCAGTGGTAAGTTCTATTTAAAAATTGATGGTACAGAAAAGCTCTTAGTTGTAATACATCTCAATAATAACTATAACTCATAACCCATGCTATTCTCCTAGGACAAACATTCAGCCAACAAGCAGAGATGCGCATATACGTGCCAAGCCCATCACGCTCCCCAGTATGTTTTTTGGTCACTCACATTTTGCCACTCAGACACACAGTCAGCTACTTTTTCTGATGTCTGGCTTCAGGCTCAGAAAAGGAAAATTCAACATAAATTTATTTCTGCATGTAAGAAATAGCATTTGAAACAGTCTTTCTCTCTCTTTTTTTCTTTTTTTCTCTCTTTTTTTTTTACCTGGGATTGAATTTCAAATTTCTTTTCTCCTTACTGGTCATTATTAAAGGGGGCTATTAAAAATAAAAATGGAATAAAATAAAATAAAATAAAATAAAATAAAATAAAATAAAATAAAATAAAATAAAATAAAATAAAATAAAATAAATGTTTGCAGAATTAACATCTTTACTTTGGATTACTTTAGAATAACTCAGAAGTTATCTGTGGGAAGAAAACTAGGGCAGGAAGCCCAGTAGGAGAGAGGGAAATAGAACTTCGTTGTAAACAAAAAGTACAGGTGATGAATCATGGATTTTTTGGAGAGGGTATCCTTAATTTCCAGTTGAAAAATATTATGCTGTCATTATTAGTGTTCTAATTATAAGACAGATAACATAGCTGAACATGACTTGAGAATTTTGTGTTTTCTTCTGACATTTTCAGGTTTTATTATGTGCCAATTTTATCAGGCATTTGCTCCCTACATATTTTATATTACTATGAACCTTAAATTATGGGGAAAGAAATGAACTGAAATAATGTTGGAACACTCCTTATTATTGTAAATCAAGCTAAAACTGTGTTTTATAATACAGCTCTAAAATGAGAAGCTATATGTTTCTGAAATGTCTATATGAAATCTGTGATTTTTCTATAATATATTCTTAGAAACTACTTACAGATAATATTTAATAATAGTGTAGGGAAAAATGTCATTTAAATATACACATGATGTGAGAAATTAACTGCATGATAACAGTCATCTATGCATAATAGAGTTGGATAATGCTTTAAAAAGACATCTTGCAATCCATTCCTAAAATATTAAATTTATATGTTTCTCTATATATGTGTGTGTTTGTGTGTTCATATGTACAAATATATATGTATGCAACCTATTAAGATTCATCTTTGGAATTAGGGCATTAGGGCATTCTCTTGGTAGAGAAGTATTTTGCAGACATTCTGGAAAAAACTGCATATTGTAACTAGGTTAATAAAAATATATAACAAAATAAATAGAAAGTCATTTTGTGGTTCTACTTCTATATCACAAACTCTTCATATGTAAAGAGTGAGAAAAAAAAGAATGTGTAGTAGATATTTAGGAGCTTTGAGATGTCACTGTAGAAAAAATGTAGAAGGTAAAGAAGAGTATAGAGGAGAGATCCTAGAGTTCAGAATTTATGACAAAGAAGGTAATGAACTTCAAGATATAGATCAAAGATAAAAAAAAAAAAGAGAGAAAGAGAAGATTAAAGATGAAGATGGAATGTAAGTAAGGTTGAAAAAAAAGTATATTTCTTTACGAAGGAAATGTATTGCTTATAGCTCAATAAAATTAAAATTAAGTTAAAAACCACAACAGGTGATGTAATACAATATTTGGAAATAATTCACATTTCTGTGAAAAGGTTCTAGCTCATTGTTGCAGTATGAAGGAAGGGACTAATTTGGTAAGAGATGAATCCCCTTGCCTTCCAGATGATCCTCAGGGGCTAGAGGGGCAGAGATCAACTGGATTTATCTCTTAATAGGATATCAAATACTGTGGTAGCTACTGCCCAACTCAGGCGTTACCAGATACACAAGTAGTCTGTTGACTGTAGGTCCTATTGCCTTCAAAACAAGGAGTTCACAGATAGCATGGTTTATTCAAATGCAACGTTTACAAAGCAAGTTTCAGATGTGAGTGCAGGAAATTCTGTACAACAGTGTGGGTTTTTTAGCTAGCTCTGATGTACCAGTGCACAATAATCACTCACATAACAAGACGGGAGAGGGCTTTCGACCTCGAGGAGTCTCCTCAGGCGGCATCTCTTTTGGATGGAGGTGTGGACTGGCATTATAATTAGCTTATAATGAGCAAAGTTGAAGCAAAGTTCATCCGAAAGGAGTGATTTGCCACCCTTGCTGGCTCAACACTGGACATCTGATGCTGTATCTCCCATCGGACAACTACCCTGCGGCTTATCAGTGACACAGCACAGGGAGTACAACAGAGTTTGGTTGCGGTGTCTTCACTCCACTTCACTCTCCATTACTCCTCTTTGCAGCCGTGAGGAAGGCAGATTGTGCTGCCTAGGGAACCATGGAGGAGCAGAGCCCATGTCTACCAGCCATCCTTGAAGTGTCAAGTTTGTATCACCCCAAGCAAGCTTTTGTAATGCCCAAACTTCTGTTAGGCACTAAGTTCCCTCTTTTCGTTCCACACTCATAACT
>PTEX01000025.1:383367-490554 GCA_003342815.1 Eudromia elegans | reverse complement strand
AGAATGAAGGAGGTGGAACAGTAATATGTGGTAAAGCTGTGAAAAAGCAAGCAGTGATGTAGGATGTATCAAGAAAGATAGCCAAATTAGAGATAGCAGACACTGGTGAGATCTTACCTGAAGTAAGATTTATAATTCTGTTTAACAATGAGAGGCATGAATTCAGAGTAAGGCACATAGAGATAATGTCACTGTAATGAGCAGATAACTAGAAATAAAAGGAGTATATCACGGTTAGCCTAGCAAAGCCTAGCAAAGCAAGCTGGCAGTGAATATAATTGCTGTTTAAATTCACTAAGGGAGGACATAGAGAGAAGGTAGTATCCATGAGGGAGAGAAAAGAGCTATTTAAACTGAGATAAAATAACAGAAAACTATTCAAGTCAGTATTATAATACTGGCAGAACATATGAATATAACCTAAAAGTAACAAATTTGAGGATGCTTTACTGTCTTTAAAACAACACAATTGTGGAGGAGCAGACTGTTCTAGAAATGCTGGGAAATGGAATATTTATAAAAAATAATTTCAATCAATTTATGAACAAGAGATCAGTGATTGAGGAAATTTTATTTCAAGTACTCTGTCATTATATCCCTTGAAACTGTACATGCAATTTTATTTATTTATGATACAGGTATTAAGAAAGAATTGTAGATATATCACCAGGAGAATATGGGAAGGTAGAGGCATCACATGCTAGTCTCTGTTTGGACATGTGCTCATTTTTTTTGTCATACATTCAAGGGGGACATTTTTTTATGAACAGATTAGGCATTTGTCTTAACACAAGGCATAAATAGTTGTTTTTATTCTGGTCAGTAAGTTCTTTATGTAACCCTAGCTGGGACACTTGTAAAATCTTAGCCATGAATTATGCACTGGCTTCATAAGAGGAACTCTGGAGAGATATGGTTTAGTTTATTTCAATATATCAAGATATTCTCTAATTATCAGAAAAACAGAGATTCACTTCATGTTTCTTTGAAGTAGAAATAAAACAATGGATAGAAATAAAACAATGGATGTATTGTATATTACATCTTTTTTTTTTTTTTCCTTTATACAGACCATTAATATATGGAAAAAAATCAGAAACAGAGCTTTGTGCAAATACCAGTGAAATATAGAAAAAAAAAAAAAGGAAAGAAAAACAGAAGGAAAAACTTTAAAATATACCAGTAGTGTTAAAACATGATGAATACAGCAAAGCAGTACAATATTTACTTTATTAGCAGCATTTGATGTGCAGGCATCTAAAAAAAAAAAAAAAGTTGATCAATTGTCATGTCTGTATGCGCTGTATGGGTGTGCACTGTATGCGTTCTCTATATACTGCATGTGCTGTATCTGCTATAAATAATACAATCATAAAACTATTTTTCATACTCTTTTATGATATTCTACAGAAATAACCTCTAAAATTCTGAATATATTCTTACCTTTCCTCTTAAATTGATAAATGTTTAAGGTTGAAAGAGATCTCAAGTCACCATCTCATCCATTCCTCTTGTACAAGCTAGAATTATGTGTCATTTATATCATTTATAGCATCCTAGATATATATTTTAAATCTGTTCTTAAAAAGTCTTGTGGTGGTGACTGCAGCATCACCCCAAACAATTTATTCCAATGTACATTATTATGCATATCATGAAGTTCCATCTAACATGTGACCCGAATTTTCCTTGCTTTGGCTTTAGTCCATTTTTTCTAAGCAATTCATAATAGACCAGGTAAACAGACCTTCCTTAGTTTTTACCTGTTTTGGAAGTCTGTTACCACATCTTCTTTACTAAATAAATGTCATTCTTTCTGAATAGATCCTTAATCACTGAATCAGAATTTTGTTCTTCAATTGAAAACTTGACACAGTGATTTTCCCACTCTCTATGTAAGATGCTATGCTAAGCAACGATATTTACTAACTGAACGGGTTGATAACAGCAATCAAGAAACATCAAACCCAGCATAGTTTTTGCATATGAATAAGCATGTGATAACAGAGAATCCTGAACATAATTTGGCAGTTGAATTCCAGAATGTCAGAATAAGTATAAAAGGTTGAAATAATAATAGTCATTATGAATAAATAAAATAGATGATGAACAATGAATAATATACTGTGATGGACAATTGGAAAGCAAACCACTTGTATTTCAGAGAAATTTAAAGAAATAACTTCAAAGAAACCTTTAAACTTTTCACTACTCAGTCAAAATTGTTATTTTAACTATTGTCCCAGTGTAAATTGTTGCAGTGCCGATTTTTCCAATTGTTCCATGCCAAGCCTGGGCATTTTTGATTTTTGATTTAATTCTATCTATAACCCTTTCTTCATCTTAGGTGTTATATAATTGATAATTATTTACAGTCCGTATTTTTTCGGATTCATTGTACTACTGCCTAAAAACATCCATTTTGTCTATGGCAGAGCCTCTGAAACTTTATTTCATAATTATTGTCATTACAGATGAATAAATTGGGCAAAATTGTTGGCTATCACAGACCAGATCAACCACTGAGTTGATCAAAACAAATATATTACTGCACTTAGACTTGGGCAGACAACGTATACGTCTTATGCCAACTTATGTGCTCAGGACATAACTCTGTTCTACAAAAATTATGTTTCTTTAAAGAAAGGACAGATATCATATATGTTAACTGATAAGATTGGGAAAAGGCTACTTTTTGAAAAGTTACTTTTTTAAATCAAATAAAGGAGTAAATATAGTGCATTATATTATTCTAGCCCAGACATGACATGGAAATTGAGACTGCAGCAGGAATTGATCTAACTTGTTCAGAGGATCAGGTCCCGCTAGATTATTCCTATTCTTGAATACTTCACTTCCCTGAAGCTGCACTGAGGACACATATAACAGAAACTGTTATGTCATATGGCATCTGAGAAGATAAAGCAACTTCACAATTTTTTTTTCCAAGAAACAGAATACTCCATTGGGTGTAATCAGCCATCAGCAAAGCAGAAATAGATTTGTACTTGATATACAACTGTCAGTCTTTCTCTTGCAAGTATTTTGTCATAGGATTTGTAAAGCAATGAAAACTCTGTAACCCTAAAATTGTTGAATTTATTTCACATATTCTTCATGTTTTCAGGATGCAGTGGGAATACTTGAAGCAAAACTATGCTGGCACAGTGGCATGCAGAATGATGCCCATGCTAATGCTGCTTTATGAATTGGGAGATGTTTTAATGTCTCATTTTTTTCTGAAGAAGGTTTCCTTATTGTGTTCAGTAGAATTTAGGTCTAATTCTAGCACAATATAAGATCTCAATATAGGTTTAATTTGCATTATCTATTATGTCGTGATGCAAAATGCTGTTGCCAGGGTTTAAGTTTTGCCTTCTTCATTCATTTGCATTCGTGCACTTCTGCCAATCTAGTAGTTAAAATTCCAATGTAGGCACATTTGTAAGCATCATAAAATCATATAAAATCTCTTCAGACTGAATATAGCAGCTTGAGAATGTTAAACTAAGTTCTGCCAATCTGAATTCTCTCTCACTTTCAACTTGAGTATTTATGATTTTTTTATAAACTCAATGCAGAATTTATATTACTAGACTCTCAGGGTCCTCAGCTCTTCAGGTTTTCTGCATTTTAATATATGCTCATCTGTTTGTCTCAACTGACTAAACAGTTTCCTGGTTATTGTTATTCTCTCCTCCTCCTCCCCCTTCTCTCCCAAAAAGCTCTGTTTAATGTTAGTTGTTGTGGGCCTAGTTAGAAACAAAAAAAATATTTTTACTTCTGTGATGATTCCCATTAAATGTTGATGCTTATATCTTTCTTCTGACACAAATATTCTTTAAACCTTGTATTTCTCATTTTCAGAAAGTTTAACCATTTAGAAAAGATATTTTCAATGTATATTTTAGCATGATATTATTGTTTTTTGAATACTTTCTGTGTAAAAGGTTTTGAAAATTTGTTTAAAAAATGTATCAACCATAGTAATATCATCTTCTGAATTCTGAAAATTCACGATCAGGAAACATCTAGGTTTGATTTGAACGAGATGTAAGATTAATTGTATGTTCCCTCAGAAGGATATTTTTTGCTGAGGAGAGGAACATTTGCACACATTCCACAGTATATGAAAGTAATTGGCATTGGATTTGGTTTTAAACACCTAATCCAGATATCTTTAGTGCCTCTCTCAAGAACACATGCATGTTCTCATGAGAGTCAGTGGAATATATTTGTGTTCAGCTATTACCTGTGGCATGATGCCTATATTTTTCTGGAGAATAAAAATGTGAAAAACAAACAAAAGCAATTTTTACAGTACTAGGAAAATTTAATTCCTTATGCTTTTGAGGGCCTTCTTCCCCAATCACAAACATCAGAAAAGCATTCTGTAAAAAGAAATGATGTAAGACTAATATGTAAGCCAAGTTTTATTCAAGGCTTCTTGTAAAAAGGCATAACAAAATGATTTCACATTTCTGTGGAGCAGAGGAAACCATATAAATAAAAGAATTCAAGCTGTGCCGGAATACTTCTCTACTATTTATGAGACATATATTATATATGGTTTATGAAATAATTTAGCTTGATATTGTACAGAATCAGAACTTCAGCAGTGTGTTTGATCTGTTGCGCTTTTCCCCTCACTAGCCATAGTTTCAATAGAATCTGTAAAACCTTTTTTTCTTAGGGAGTGGAAAACATTTTATTGATCACAATGTGAGGCCTTCTGGACTAAACATCTATTCGATATTCAATAGTATCTGTGACCACAGGGGGCTGCGGCTGCTTCAGGTGGTTCTACCAATCACATTTTCCCATGAGTTTACTATTACTGTCCTCAGTTTTCAATCTATGTTACTAGATGTTTGTCAGGGAAATATTTAAGTGTTTCAAGTGCTTTAGAAAAGGTGAAAACACTTACTGGTATACATAGAATTTTATGTGATATGCCATTAAAACATAGTATATTTATGCTACTATATTTCAGGATTCACAAGCTACCAACACCAGCTACCAAGAAGTTTGATGTTCCATTTAAATTCATTTCAGTTATTATTCCTTTGTCCGTGAGAGGATATTAGCAAAGTTAATCTACTGAGCAGTTACCATGCTTCACTGATTGTACAGATCCATTATATTTGCATAACTTAGCATATTTTTGAGGGTTACTGAAACTTCTAACTACTTGCAAAAGAAGGAACAATGAGACTTTGCAATGAATTGGTCATGCAAAATCAAAGAAATTGTTACAAGTGCAGCAAAGCAAATGGATTAATATGTTGAGGTTTGATGGGGTGGGAGACAAATTTGGTAAGAGATAAATCCCCTTGTGTTCCAGCCGATTCTCAAAGGTTAGAGGGATTAGGAGTGGTTGGACTCAGCTCTTAATAGGGACACCAAATTCTGTGGTAACTATAAGCCCAACTCTGGCAGCACCAGATTCACAAACAGTCTGTTGACTGTAGGTCTGATTGCCTTCAAAACAAGTAGTTGAGTTCACGAATAATACGATTTATTCAAATGCAACATTTAGAGAATAAGTTTCAGATGTCAGTCTAGGAAATTCTCTACTACAGTGTGGGTTCTTAGCTAGTACCTAGTGTACAAATGCGCAATCATTACTCACCCAGAAGATGGGAGAGGACTCTCAGTCTTGAGGAATCTCCTCAGATGGTGTCCTGATCGGAGAGGAGGAAAGGAGTTTCTTTGTTCTGCGGTTCCTCTCTTTGTGTTCTGCTCCTTTTCTCTTTCATCATTTTCCTCTGTTGTTGTTCTCCTCTGCTGTTTCACATCTTCTCCTCCATCCCCCCTCTTTGGTTCTCTGTCATTTCTCAGTTCACCTTTTATATCTTTTCTTTAACATTCAGATAGAGCTTGAGTGACTCGTCATACATATTTTTGTTATTCATTGGTCTAAAAAGTCTCCCAAGTTAATTGAAAATCTAGAGGACATGCTCAGTGAGGAGTGGTCGTTCCTTGGAAGCAGGTAACTTCCCAGATGGGGTTGTATATTGGTGTGATAATGGGATTAGAATGAGGAGAAGTCTCAACAAAGTCCATTGGAAACACTGATCTTCCACCATTGGCCCAGCACCAGACTGTGGTGGCTATCATACTGTGTGGCTTATCACCTGCATGGTATGGCCAAGTTGCCTGCAGGGAGTACAACAGAGCTAGGCCATGGTGTCTTTGCTCCACCTTCCATTCACTCATCAGCTGCACGGCACCATCTGATTATCACGTCCACAGGGAAGCCAACAAAGTATGGCCACAGTGTCTCTTCTCTGGCTCACTCTTCCTTTATTGGTATTAGTGTGTAGTAGGAGGGCAGATTGTGTTGCCAAGGGAATTGTGGAGAAGTGGATTCCATACATACCAAACATCCTGGAAGTGATAATTGTCTCGCACCTCTGTATTGCCATAACTTCTGTTAGGCCCTGATTTTTCTCTAATTTCCATGTTCTCCAGCAATTCTCCCACAGAATATTTTGCTGTTTTGCCTCCTCGCTCTTTTTATATCACCTTTTTTTAAATTACATTTCTTTTTTTTTTTAAAAAAAAGAAGTCCTTCTAGCTGTTCTTTCAAAGCTCAGGAGATTGTACTTAGGTTTTTGCAATTTTGTATAGGAATGAGTCACAGCATGAAAATAACTGTATTCGTGAAATTGCACATCAGATTGATTTTTCCATTAAATCCTTGGTTTTCTGACATCCATAGAAAATGTAGCTTTTATTTCTTTACTGCTAAATTTTCAGATACAATCACTAGAAGCTGGACTTACTTTTATGTGTAACATAGTTGAGTAAGATGCTCCCCAAGAAGATTCATGTTTTATTCCATACTCAAAAAATGAATTTAACTACCTTGGTCACAGAGTAAAATGCCTTCAGAAAGAGAAAGTGAAAGGTAGCTCAAAGTGTTGGTTAGGTCAACAGAATATTTTCATATTTTCATATTTTCATATTTCTACATTCAAAGATAGAGACAGATGGTATTTCAGTTTGTATTAAATTATTGATATAATTTCTAGACTACTGAGTATAAAAAGGAATTGCTGCCATTTTTTTCACTGGATTTGGAATAGATCTTTGTGTTCATAATGAGAACAGTTCCTGTGTTAGTCCACTTCTTCAAAAAGCACATTCTGGATATATGTATCGCCAGAAATTGGTTAAAAGCAATGAAAAGACCCTGCTTGCCTTATTTTTTTAATAATTTATTTTTATATAATGATAATATTTTTAATAAAAAATGATCTTTATATGAAAGTTTATATGGTAATTTGATGTATTTCTTCATGATCAACAATTATCTTAGAAGTCAACCTTATATTGAATTTTTAATTACCTTCTATTAAAGTGTTGAATTTGGCTCCAGTCTTCCCGCAAACCACAAAATCACATTTACTGATATCAATAATTTGATCTAGTTCATTGTAGGCCTACTGTACAGTTCCTATCTTGATTAGTATTCCCTGTCTTCCCTATCCCCTAGTGGAAATAATTTTGTTCTTCCTCACTACAAGACTTGTACCTAAGACTTATACTACAGGAAAGACTAAAGACTGCCACTAGGAGAAACTCGAACAAGTTAAATAAACTTTACCTTTGGGGGAATGAAACTAAAAGGATTTATAACACAGCTCATAATAGAACTAACTTTGTTTGTTGATTGCATGATCCTCCTCTGATTATATGTATTATTATTTATTTTGTTTCTATAGTAAATAAGGAGAAGTTGAAAGTAGAATGGTTTATAATAATATATAAACATATATAAATATTTGCAAAATAATGATTCCATATCATTAAAATGTACCATAGGAACATAATACATCAACATTTTCTACGATAGAAGAATGCAATGCAGTTTACACAAATATTCGATAGGGAAAAAACAGACAATTTAGAAGTATTTAGCCTAATAATAATTTTACTGTCTTTCCTAGTAGTTTTAGATTTTAATCTTTATTTGTGTCTAACCAACATTTTAAAATTCTGAAATCTCAGAATGAAGCTTTATCTTTTTAAAATATATTTTATTGAGATTTAAAGATTGCAAGGAAATATGCAAATATGAAAAGAAATCTATTATTTTTATATTTTCCTATAGCTGGATGAATTACAAGATATTTGAAGGAATGAGACATCTGTTTATAGACAGTCAGGCACACAGAATCACTGTAATCTAAATGGAAGAAATTGATATGTAGTGCTGCAAGAGACCATTGATTTTCATTCTAACAAAAGAAAATAGTCTTGCAGCCTTCAGTCAACAGTAAATTAGATCTCTTCTCTCAAGTTAAGTGTATATATACTTCTAGGATTTAATAAACATGTAATCTCTTTGCAAGCAGATAGTATCACCTAAACTACAAACAATGCAGAAACTCAATAATCACACCAGATATGTTCTTCTGTTTTTGCAGCATTACTCACTGTCATTATCATCACTGCCCCTCCTTATCTTGGAAAGTGATAAAGTGATTGAAGTGAAGAAACTTCCAAGCTTATTGTAGGCACAAATGATTTATAATTTATTGCTTATGGATTTTGTTGATACTGTCAGGTGACAAGGCTTTCTAAAAATTCATAACAGACTTTCCCAATCAGTGACCACATTCAGTTAATTTAGGGCCACCATTAAAGTGGTTAACATCTTCAAAGATTATGGGAACAAAGTCCACATGGCAAAGCCTAACTTTTAAGTATCCCAGGGAGAACAGTCAAATTAATGAGTGTTATGTAATTTTCACTCATGTCTGTAGCTTTGATTGAAATTCCACCCTCCGGATTTGAGTAGAGGGTAACCATTTGAAAAGACAAAACGCTCACAATTAAGTGTTCCAAATGTCTTGGAACATTATCTGTTGAAACTGCTTCATTCATAAATATCTTGTTATTCTTTGAATGAAATGCTCCATAACAATCCTTGATAATGTGTCAATTTAAAAATCTAATCTTTAATATACTTTTCTTTCAAAATATCTATGAAAGATCTAAGCTACCAATTAAAAATCCACTTTCCCTTGATTTTTTTGAAAACATGTACAGGAATACAATTAGACATAATTCATAACATATTCAGTATCATAGCTGAAAGGCAAAACTGAAATTATTTATGACAATTCACAATCATAACATGTTGCTTATCATTCACTGATAGCTGAAAACAAACAGTATGCAGTAACTCATTGTTTGCTTGCAGGTAGGTGAGATTAAGAAATTTTATTAGCTTTATAATCTTATACCTACTGATCTTATATTGATCTAATTGATCTATGATCTAATAAATGCAGAATTATATATGATGTGACTGTTTGCCTCAAATGCTTCCATGCATTTCCACTTGTCATTTTGAAGTATATAGATCCAAAAAAAACCCCATAAAAATACATTTTATCTCTCAAAATAGTCACCAAAACATAAATTTGAAAAAAAGTCTTAATGTCTTGAAAGACACATTCATTCCTTTCTTTTTAGTTCATTTTCCAGTAAACACTGGAAGTACCAATATCTATAAAATATTTCTAGAAACATTTCAGGTGATTATTTAGTTTTAAACTGATTATTATTCCTCAATTTAAGTTATCCAATTATTGACCCTCTTGTTTTTCCATATAGCTAGCTGAAAGAAATAGATACATCTCACATTTTTATACCTTCCCATGTAGGCTCCATGATTCCTTATTCTGAGGAATAATCATATAGAGATATATATAACAAGTCTATTCCCAAATTTTAATGGTTAACATTAACTAAGAAGAAAAAAAAGCTTAAGTATGTATATATATATTTGCTCTTTGAAGACTTATGTTTATGAATACTAATTTATGAATACTAGTTTATTTTAAATTAAACTAATTTTCAATTATATTTAAGTATTTTTTAATCTTCATTTTTATTTTATTTTAAGTATTCAGCAAGACCTAATTAAAAAAGTAATAGTGGGCTTCTTTTGAACTTCACTTCATGCTTCAAGAAGTGCTTTTAAGGCATATCCTAGCAGCCTGTGTTAGCCTTAACATAGTAAAAATAAGACAAGAGAACACAAAGACATATATAGTTTACATGGCTATGAAAAGGGAAGTATGTTTGTTATCAGAACTTGGCCTGTTCTAATTATACCCACAACTGATTATCTGTTTATTTGGTTTAGCTCATGTTAATTGGTTATATGTATTCACTTAAAATATAGGTAAAATATAGGACTGTACTTAGTCTCAAACATTTTTATTGCATTGAATATTTTTAGAAGCTTTGTTAATTTTCTAATTATTATGAATTATTATGAATTTCAAATGCATTGAATCACAGCTAAATTATCTATTTTCATAGCAAAATCTTCAGTTTCTCTCCTATGTTAAACAGAGCACAGAAAAAAGGCCAAGTGATCTTCTAGTTTTACATCCTGAAGTAAAAAAATAGAAGCAGCTTCATTAATTACTGCATTAAAAAAATAAAAAAGGATGTGAAAGAACAGCTAATGTCCCAAAACCTAGTTTTATTGAATTATAGGTGGAACAGTTATAAAACATTTACAGCTGGAGATGTAGAAGACTAAGGCCAACACAGGTCCTCCAGGCAGATCAGGATTATTTTGTCAGCCCCTTTTCATCTGATCAATCTGACCAAGAGTTAGAGGAAATAATAATAATATGATAAAACTTATTATTTTATAATTATTTAATGAGTATTTGTGCTAGGAAAAATAAAACAAAAATGAAAACAAAAAAACCCCCAAAACATAACAAAACTGTTGCTTTTTCAAGGCAAAAGAATCTTTCTCAGAACACTAAGTGTAAGTTGTTTCTTTTAAAGCCCTTTTGAAGGGAAAGGTATGTTTTATACTGCCTTTTATACTATTTTGAAACCATTCCAAAAGAAATTCTGGGTTCAATTTGACTTAAATTAAATCATAATTTTTCCAAGAGTATTTAATTTTATTTTAATTTTCTAATATTGGAACTTAAAAGATATCTTCAGATACATAACTGGTTACCATTACAGAAATGTCCATATCTGATAAATATTTTGTGAAGAACTGTTTTCCTAGTCTGTGATTATTACAGAAATGTGCATATGCTTTACGTGCGAATCTTCAATACTCACCTAAAAACTAACAGAATTAGCACAGCAATAATGTGATACCAATCTAATTACAGCTTTTAAATTATTTTCAGATCTTTTTTATCACAAGCAGATCCAGACCATCTAAGTCATTAGTGGATGTGAGACTAAATATCAGATGCCACACAATGCACCTCAAATAAGTGCCTGTATGATCAGTGCAAACAGGAAAATGACTTTGTAGGCATCTGGAGAGAAATTATGCCTGCCTCAGCTGGGCTTTGGAGATATAGATTAATATCTGTACATGATGCTGCACAGTGCTGTTAGCTAAAGCAGAGTTCAGGAATTTCCATCCTGGTGTTATAAGTATGGCATGACAAGGATTTAGTCCAATTTATTTGTAGTCAGATGAACTAGCAAAGCTACTACGTTCTAGAATGATCAGTGTATCCTTAGAAGATGGTCTCAAAGTCCAGCCCTAAGTCCGGATGGCGTTTGGATGGCGTGGGGTGCATTTTTACACAGAGCAGTAGAGAGGAGCCCTTGCAGCAGCAGGACTATCCCCTCTTGGAGGGCAGCTACAGCCAACAGACTGACAAAATACTTTGGCTTCTTGGTTTCCTGCCAGTGTTCAGGAACACTTGCACCTTTGAGATTAATTTTTTTCTTTCTCTCTCTCTTTCCTGTCTTTGCTTGATAGTAATTATCTTCTTTTCTGACATGCTTTTTAATGGTAGTGCCTTTAAGGCCTCCAAATCATGGTCTTGGTCTAAAATAGCTGTATTAAATAAATGTGGGATTGTCTTCCATTAAATATTTTTTTGTGTGTAGCTCTTCTACTGTCTATCTTTGCTTTGTTATGTGGGCAATGGTCCTTCATTCATGATTTTCAGAATCACACTTCCTAACTACAGAGGGGATATATAAAGAGAAAAAAAAAAAAAAGGTTTTACCTATAAGGCTAAATCTAGAACACACAAAGCTTTCAAGAATCTATAAAAGATTTAAAAGATTCAAGTTAAATGGGCATACTTATGAGTTCCATCTGAAAAATTGAACTAAATAGCCTGGCTTATTTCCAGTGACTCTAAGTCCATGCCAAAAAAAAAAAAAAAAAAAAAAACAAAAACAACAAAAAAAGAAAAGAAGCAATCTTGAACTCAATTTAAATGTAAACTGATGCCCTTGTTTAGTTTCATTTAAATTTCATTAGTATTCCCAACCTCCAACTTTAACAGAATGTCCAAATTCTAAATGTCAGTAATTCATTAAAGTTTGAAATCACACTGCTTTACTCTAAGCAAGGTAAGGGAATAAGAATTTAAACATAAAAAGTGTTAACCAAAATTAATGTTTCCTTTTTCCAGCATCCTCTCTCTCCCTCCCTGCCCCTGAGTTAATCTGTCAAGGTAAAATTACATTGCGGACAATCACAGTATGTTTTCTTATGTATTTCCCAAAATAAGGAGTTGTGATTTTTTTTTGGTAAGGTTTCTAGCATCTTGTGTGTTTCTATAACAACTCCTTCTTTTTGACTTCAGAAATTGTACTATTCTGTATCTGCAAACAGATCCCATTCAGACTTTTTGAAATTAATGCAATGCTCCACATAAGCATAATTTTACAAAATATAGTGCCTTAAAAATTTTGCAAATATCTGTGCATCATTGAACATTTAATAGTTTTAGATACAGCAGGTGCTGATATTGCCTTTTTGAAAATTTGTCAGAGTTTTCAAGTTATTATTGAACAATAAAATTAATAAGATTTCTATTAGCTTAATGTACCATTTGATTCATAATTATATGGTTATCTTTGAGATCCAAATAAAAGAGGCTGAATATTAATTTACCTAAGATCAGTCTCATTGTTTCATATAATATATCTACTCTCCACTTGTTTAGGGAGAAGGAATTCCAAGGGTTTCTTTGTTTGTTTATTTGCCTTTTCTAGATATTTTCTGCAAAAAGGAAAGAAAAAAAAAGTTGTTCTATACAATTGCACTTGCATGAAAATAGAGTTCTAATGGGTTAATATGATATTTGGCATTGCAATACATCAGCTGATACAATTTCTATATATGCCTATATTTCATATATAATAAAATAATCATTAAGATAAATAAATAAATACAGGCATAAATATGTGATACTGGAACTAACACTTTGAAAATCCTAGTAAGAAGGACAGCAGAGAACAGCTCATCTGCATATTTAGATTCATTTTCCAAAGTCACTTGACCTTCTCAGTAACCACCACAGTACAACTTTCCAGTCTCTAAATTCTTTTTTTATTTTCACTCCCTTTAACCAAAGTGGCAAGAAATATATCATTCAAATAAGCTACAAGCCACGAAAAGGTCCTTTTTTACCTCAAAAACTGCTTCAAATGACCATAGATTTTCCTTATTTTTCATTTTAAGAAAATAACTGGTACAGAGAAATTATCAGTTCCAAGCACAAAATAAAATTCTTTTTCTTAGAAAAAGAATAAGGCTGTGTTTTCCTTAATCATGGGAAATAACCATAATTAAATTGGAAGTGGTTTATATAGTGAATTATTGATCTGACATCAATTACTGTGATTCAGTTTGTTACAAAGAGAGTACTTAAATGTAAAAGGAGATAGAGCGAGGAAAGAAGAGGGGATAATTAGCTATCTGGATATCTGGGTAGAAGAGACCTACTGTATATCAAATCAAATTATCATTATCAATGGATCAACAGTCCTTATCAAATGAAATTTATTCATCAAAATATATGCTGTACAACTTAAAGAGGAGAACAAATAATTCTTCCATTTTGATGTTTCCTGAAAGAACTATCATCATGCATGCAGAGGAGATCTTGGTCTTACAAGGTAATAACACCTTAAAGTATGCCAGAGTTGGTAAAGGTGATCTAGCAATAGATAGCTGCAAGAAAACCAAATTTTTGCATGCATGTGTATATGCGTATGTGTATGTAAATGCGTATGCATATGTGTATGTGTATGTGTGTGGTTGCTTTGTGGATGCCTGAACCAGTGTGAGTAAATCACAAGTAAAATTGCAATTGCTCATCTGATGCTGACTGAAACTTTCCTATGCTGAGGATTTGACATTCTGTCAAATAATCACACAATCCTATTCAGCAATGTTCAGCTGTTTTAAGGAAGACAAAGTCTGTGAGCTATGATAGAGCTGATCAATGTCTTTTCCTGAGACAGGCTTCAGGGAGTTTAGAGTGAGAAAATCTAAGACATAAGTTTACAAAAATGGAAAAGCTAGGTACCTTCTTGTGTGGCACATGTAGTAGAAATGCACAATGCTAATATCAGCTTATTTTGTGATAGTGTACCTTAAGATACCTGATTTTATCCAAATAAAATCTACAAAATTATTATTTACCATGGAAATTTTGCTCTGAAATGAAAAAGTACCAGATGAAGAAAGTACTTTAAAAGATATAAGGCATTTCATACATTATTTAAAATTCTATTCAGTGTAGTTTTATATGATAAATTAATAATTCAAACTATGGTCTTTAATAAAGCTTATTAAGATATCATTTCTTACCTGGGGGCCATGTATTTTATGTAGGGAATTTTATAACAGCCTTATCGTACATTAATCAATGACTTACATAGAGGTTTACCTCTATTTTTAACACATTATTAATGTGCAAATGTAGATCAAACAAATTTTTATGCCTTTTACTTTTCACATGTCTATATTCTACCTGAGTTAAATGTAAGTATTCACATGCATAAAATTATGTATATGTATACACACACACATATACACACATAAATATATATATATATTTACACAGAAGTGAAGCAGTGGTCTTATCGCTAGTCAAAATATCTTTCAGCTCACAGAAAAGTAAATGCAGTCTATACTTTATCATGCTACTTTTGGCTTAGAAAATAACTTTATAAAGCTTTATATATTTCTCCCTAGAAATATGTGATTTAAATTTGATTTTCTTTTTTTTTTCTTGGGAAGAATATTATGATCCAAAGTATAATATTACTTCAAGCGTCACGTAACATGCCGAATGCCACCTAACAGAATTCCATTAGGCGGAAAGCCTAGGACATCCAGGTTTAAAAAAATTTCCTTCTGTAATGTCAGAGCATATTATAGCTCAGCTGCAATCATGAGTTCCTTAAGGAAGAGCATATGGGAACATATCTATTATTTATTATCACATTAAAATAATTGCAAAGTATAAGTAGTGAAATTGCTTGTACCATTTTAAGAAGAAAATTCAATTGCAAAATACTTCACCTCTTTTTTATTATTATTTTATTTTTATTTTGAGAATCTGTTTAAGTCATTGAGTCAAGGGACTCTGTGACACCATTAGTGAAGTGTGCTTGCCACAAATAATTTACCTAAATAGGAGTTTAACATGAAAGCATCCTGCGTTAAAGAATCCACATCACATTGTATGCTTTATGCTTCTGGCATCAACCTCCAGGCTCTCCTTGCCAGGAGTAATTTTTTTATTCAGTTTAAGATGAGAAGTACAAGCTATCAATTTTCCACAGATACTGAGCAAACTGCCTCTAAAATGTTCCTTGAATAACTTCTTGAGGGAGAATAATATGGCCTTTCTGTCAAGGATGCCTCTAATTCTGTTGGACTTACTTGACATTTTCCTAGGATCTTAGGAAGTGATGAGGAAACTGAATTTGACAATAAAGTGAAGTTTTTGACATTCATTTGGTCTCTAGTGAAGTTAGAATAGTGCTATTAAAGAACTACTACCTCCCAGGATGCAGCAATTACTCTGTTCAATATTTTTTCTTTGCTGAATAAGTGATGCAGATATTCCTCTCTTGCAGAGATTCTAGCAACCAATTTGTTCCCTTTTACTGTAGCGAGGAATCATAAGTAATACAGATCAGACAATGGGAGGATGACTCACTGCTGAATAACCGAAGCAAATGAATAGAATTAATCTTGAAATTACGCTCTAAGGAGAAAAAATCAGGTTATATTTGAATAAGCATCTGTTGCACGGTATGTAGTTTCCAGTAAAAATGTGTAATTTATTCAGTATTCCAAATTGTTTGCTCAAGGAAGGACTAATAGAAAAGGAGAAATCCCTGTCACTCCTTGGCTTCCATCTCATGACATGGCACACAAACCCTCAGAATTTATAGATTTTATACAGAACTTAGCATAAACTGCTTACTTTGATCCAAATTGTGCAAACACTACATACATTAGATCCACTGGGAATAGCTGGAGATATTAGATTTATTAGAAGTCTAATAAATTAAGTACTTTGATCTTTTGATCTATAGCAATTATTACATACTGCAGTAAGCAAGTCTTCCATTAAAGAACAGCTGTCATACAAAGTCTTCTTATTTCTCTGAAGTATATACTACAGCCTCACCATAAAGAAATTGAAGAAATCTCAGAATATTGAGATTCCTGTGTGTATGTTCTGACTAACACTACCAAAGATGTATATGCACTATGCTACTTTTCACAAAAATAATAAATCTCACTCTTTGTGGAGTAGTTGTTGTTTGTTCCTTTTTTTTTTTTTTTCAGTGGGTTTTTTAGTTTTGCCGTATTAATTTCAGAAAAATAATATTCTGCCCAATTTCAGAAAAATAATATTCTGCCCAGTTCAACAACAGGTAGTCCTCCAGCAAGATATTTTATTTCTAATGTTAGCCACAGTTTGCAGAGCATTCACTGGAACTACAGTAAAGCAGTTTTACAGTACTGTAAAATGATTTGAGAAAGGCAGAGCATCTTTAAAGTGGTGAATCTCTACTCACATCTAGCAGATGACTTCTGGAATAGTTCTAAAAGTTGTGTGTTTATCAGCAACTGTTCTAAAAATTTTCAAAGAAACCTTCAAAACCTCTTAAATTTATTGCCTACAGAATTCCAGCAAAAACTCATGATGTGTTATGATGAACATATATATATACAAGTCTTATTATTTTGTTTGCATGTGTACATCTGTTATTGATTATCATGTGCTTTAACTATGAGTTTTTGGAGAGCAGAGCCAATCTTTAACTTCATATTTATCCTGAGAATGGCACAATAGGCCTTGGTAATACAGAGGTATTATAAAAATGCAAAACAAGTAATAAATAAAATGCAGACCTCTATGAATTTGTGTGAACCTCACATAGTGGAAGACTGTGTGTAGGGTAATGAATTTACCTTTCTCTTCAATATTGAGCTATCTCCACTATCATGGAGTCTTCACATGCTTTCTGTTTTACTATTACTTGGGAAAATAATGTCTTACACAAAAATTGAATATGTTTGTTATAATACACAAATTCGTGACTCCTAAGTACAAGCTAAGAAGCTTTAAGAAGCTTTTATTTTTTCCCCTTCTAATTCTGCTAAGTCATACAGTTTCTTTCAGTCTGAAAGAAGATCGCGATGAAGGACTCTCAAGTGTGCATTTCTATGGTAGCAAGGATATTTCAAGTTGTTCTGAAATGTTTGATTCAAAGGTTGTTACTATCATATTCACAACAAAAAAAATGACAAAGGAAAAGAAAATATAGCATATTATTTGTAATTAGTGTCAAAATAATGATTCTAATGATTTTTAGTTGGAAATAACCATTTTATATTTCTATGTAAAACATGGGGAGATACTTCTTGTGCCACTCACAGTGATTAGGCTTTTATAACTTCAATTATATATTGAAGTTCTGATTTCTTCCTGTTGGAAAAATTATGTGCCCAGGACAAGATAATCCTGCCTGTGTTAAGTGATGAAGGTTTCAGATCCTTTTGTGCTATTATGTTATAAGGTGATCCAGAAGTATTTCATTCAGAGTTAGCTGAGAGTTTTCATCACATTTTGTTGTGCTAGTAAGTGGAAGGAAAGAATCTCAATTTTAATATGCTACTTTACATATTAAAAAGAACAAAGCAGTAGAACAGACAGGCCATGACTGCAACAGGCAGATAGGAAGAAACTAGAACCAAAATCAATGAGAGATCATCGATTACACATGATAGTTTTGGCTCCTGTTATGATGGACACAGTGAAAGGTGACCGCGTTTTCTCAATCGCTATATTGAAATATCACACAACTATCATTTATGTCTAATATACACAGATACAGACACAGACACCTGTAAAGAAGCACAGTAGGAAGCTAAAAGAAGATGCACAATGACAATTTTCAGATTTGATAGTTCATTTAATACATTTTTTAATCACATGATTATATTTGAATATTGGTGTCTATTAATTTCATTGACCATCACCACGTGTCTAAAATTACAGATCAGTTTCCACGTTTGGTTATGTAGTTAACACTGCAAGATTCAAGGTTATTATGCTGTAGCAAGCCACTCACCTCATCAAACTACCCATTTTTAAAGTACTGTTAATGTAAGAATTATTACATCATTATTATTATTTGTGAATAATACCAAACTAGGTGGTGTGGCCGACACTCCAGAGGGCTGTGCTGCCATTCAGAGGGACCTGGACAGGTTGGAGAGTTGGGCAGAGGGAACCTCATAAGGTTCAGCAAGGACAAATGCAGGGTCCTGCACGTGGGCAGGAATAACTCCAGGTATCAGTACAGATTAGAGGTTGACCTGCTAGACAGCAGCTCCGCAGGGAGAGACTTGGGAGTCCTGGTTGACAACAAGCTAATGATGAGCCAGCAATGTGACCTTGTGGCCAAGAAGGCCAATGGGATCCTGGCCTGTATCACGAGGAGTGTTTCCAGCAGGTTGAGGGAGTGGATCCTGCCCCTCTGCTCAGCTCTGGTCAGGCCGCACCTGGAGTATTGGGTGCAGTTCTGGGCTCCCCAGCACAAGGGGAACATGGAGCTCCTAGAGAGGGTCCAGAGATGAGCAGCAAAGATGATTAAGGGACTGAAACACCTATCATATGAAGAAAGACTAAACGAGCTGGGTTTGTTCAGCCTGGAGAAAAGAAGACTGAGAGGAGATCTGATTAATATTTACAAATACAAGAGGGGTGAATGTACGGAGGAGAGAGTCAAACTCTCCTTGGTGGTGTCCAGTGATAGGACAAGGGATAATGGGCACAAGTTGAAAAAGGAAGCTTCATTTCCATGTGAGGAAAAATTTCTTTCCTATGAGAGTGACAGAGCCCCGGTACAGGCTGCCAAGAGAGGCTGTGGAGTCTCCTTCTCTGGAGATCTTCCAAACCTGCCTGGATGCCACCCTGTGACACGTGCTGTAGGGGTCCCTACTTGAACAGGGGGGTTGGACTAGATGATCTCTAGAGGTCCATTCCAACCTCAGTCATTCCGTGATTCTATTCAGATATTGAAAGCTGATATATATTCAGAAAAAAAAAAAAAAAAGACAAAATGGTATATACCAGTTCATTAATGACTGATGAGTCATTTATTGTTTTTAACTGTAGTGCCTTTAGAGTTAACTATGATTATAGTTTATACATTAATTTTCTTCCATTTGGGTTTGTATGAGTTTGCTGGCATATGTGCTTATTTTTGTTTGTTTGTCCCTTATTTTTGTTATTATTTCGATGTTGAACAAGAAATGCCATGTATTGTTGCTATACATACAATTACAGCAATTTATTTATTTCTGACAGAACCTGGGTTTCTGAGAGTGATTAAAGCACCAATATGGGATTTTACCAAAAAACAGCAATATTTCATAGACATAAGAGTATGTTATACTGTCCTGCAGTGCCCTGCAGCTTCAACCAAGACATCCCCACATAGGATAAGCTCATTCAAAACAAATTTCTAACTATATAAAACATTTTCTGTATAAATTGAAATAGTGGGGCTTTTTTCTTTTTTTTTTTTTTAATGACCGTGGTAGGACTAGGTCTTGCCTTCAAGTGTAATTGGTGTCAGTCACTACTTAAAAATAGCTGGAGAAAACCATCATATCCTCAGCTTCTCCATGAAAATATCTTAGTTTAATAAAACAGATTTTGTGAGTTGTGCCTGTTGTGTTAAGAAGTGGATGACAGTACAGCTGTTTCTTTTCCTGATTTACTTTATGAAAATATGCCTGAGCAGATTGTAAAATCTATTTCAAAAGATAAAACAGTGGTTAGCCCTGAGGTCTGATTTTGCACAATTGTGTGGAATATTCTATTAGTCTTCATCATTTTCTGTCTTTTTAAGAACACATGGAGACATTCTCTGAGATAGATTTCCTCGTAAGTAAAGGCATGTTAGCTTTTATTTTTCAGGACACAGAAATACATAGGGTACTCCAAATAACACATTTATTCTTCTCAATCAGACATTCTTATTAGTTCTTGTTAGTGAGGAAGATATCACTATTTTTTTTCTGCCTCTCATGATCAGAAAACCCACATACTGAGTTTTTATGTCAGAAGTGGGTAAAGAGAGACAGCTTTTTATTTAAGAAAGATATTAGGATTTTGACTGAGAGGAAGACACTGCCTCATCCAAATTTTCCACTGTAGAAGCCGCGTCTGAATTTCTTCCACAAAATATTGTATTGTTGCTATGTAAGCTCTTGTTTAGTCCTTTTGAAAGAGGAGTTAAAGACATAAATTCCACCAAAGAGTACATTGTCTTTCAGTCACTACTGAAACAATAATTACTTTTGTGATAAAAAGAAAAACTTACTTATCCTTTAACAAATCTGTAATTTTGAAATAACTTCAAAAACACATGACATTTCTATATATCACATTCTTCAATTTGCCTTAACAATTACATACACAAACTTCATGATACTTTTTTTTTTATATATTCATCTAGCATATTTTACAGTTTTTTCTAACTTTAATTAAACCTAGTAATTTTGCCATCAGGCATATGTAATTAGTCTACTAGATAAGAACTATTGATCACATCACACTGATTAATATTTTTGCTAATATAGTAATAATAATAATAATAATAAATAATAATAATAATAAAGATGTTCTGGTCAAAATGGGCCCAAAAAAAGTCCCCTCCAAAATATCAAGTTGGGTACACACTTAGAGTGAAGTCTCAGATACACTCTGAACTCTGAAAGGTCTTTTTTTTGTTTTTTTTTTCCAGCTTTCTTGAACACTCTCCTCTCGAGAACACCGCTAATGGCTGATTGACAAGAATAAATGTGTTATTTGGAGTACCCTATTGCCTTGAACTGGGTGATAAGGAGAATTTTTCCCTTGAAACATTCTAAGAAGGTTTACCTATGCAAAAGCATCACAGTTACCAGCATAAGGACACCTACATCTGTTTGAGTATCTGAGTGAGAAATAGCCATACCCAGACTGTGCAGTTTGATGTAGGAGCGTTTAAATGCGTAGGTGTTTGAGGAGAGTGCTAGAAGTTGTTGATTTTCTGATTATACTTAATAAAAGAGGCATAAACAAAGTCAATCTTTGTTTTGTTTTGCTTTCTTTTGGTTGTGCTCTGCAAGCAGCATAGGTGATGTTTTTCTTTTCACAAGCCAGTTAACAGAGCTGATTCACCTGAAGAGCAATTCTACAAAATATGTTCAACTTTCAAACAAACCAGCTTTTTGATCCACAGATGCTTGCTTGAGTGGCAGCACACTGTGGGGTAAGGCTAGGGAAGTACATGAATGGATAACTCAAAGAAGTTGGGGAAGAGAAAGAAGATGGACTTAGACTGGTTTTGTATGATTATTACTGAATTCTAAGTTGTTCTTTACATCTGTTTTGGGAACTATTCATCAGGGGCTAGCGCTTTTGTTCAGCTTTACAAGATTTCTGTCAGCCCATTTCTCTTTAGCCCTGGACTCCAGAGTATCAAATGGTTATATACATACATATTTTGAGTCACAAATATTTATAAAAGTTTCATAATCTTTTCATCATCTTCATAATGTTTCCTCATGGCCTTGTCTAAGAGATTGTGTTTGCTCTCAAATCATCAGAAGAATTCAGGCAAATTTCACTAGTGATTTAGAATTGTACAAGAAAGTTAAGGAAATCTGGTATAGATTGATTCTATGCTCCTAAATTTGAATACAAAACTTGATAAGCATATGAACCTAGTGACATCATGCATTCTATCAGTAAAGAGAAAGTGAAAGAAAGAACTCTGGAATTTGAAGCCCATGAAGCTGTGCTCCAGTCTATTAATAGTCTTAGTAATGGTGAAAAAAAATAATGTAATTGATGTTCACTGAACTATTTGAGTGAGTTCATTTAGTTCTTCAGCCGTTCAGAGCTATTTGTGTATCCCAGTGGCAAATAGGAAAGGAAATGTTACAGGTTATGACCTGTTGATCAAAAACTCTCACATGTCTGGAGCAAACATTTGCACCATTTAGAAGAGATGCTTGACTTTGATATGGGCCATGGACACTGCATCATTGAAAAATAACTGAACCACACACTTATTGAAACCACATACTCAGGAATATATATAGCGAATGTGAAAACTCTGGGTATATCTATGTCAAATCCTGAATGGACAATGATGTATCATTTTGAATGAGGTGAATTATAGTGGAAAAAAATAAAGAATGCCTACCATATGGACTATAAGTAGAAGGTGAAAAAAGATTTTAGGTCTCAACCAAAAAGAAAGAAATTGACAATTTGGTTTAACTGTTGGTACAGTTACTAGCAAGCAGAAGAAACAAAAAGATGAATTCCCAGGATCATTCAGGAACTCCACAGTTACCTTCTGAAAAGATGAGATGATAGGTTCATTTGTGACAATGGACTAACTTGAGATAGAGAAACTGAGGACCGAGACAACTTCACAAACACACAAAGAAACAAAAAAAAAAAAAAAAAAATTGACTAACTTTTATAGGAGCTTTCCTGGTGAGAGATAAAAAAAAAAAAAATGACTAATTGTTATAGGAGCTTTCCAAGTGAGAGATACAGTCACTTCTGAAGAATTCTCCAGGCAACCCCTGTTGTGCGTTGATGAATTGATAGATATTATTTATATGCTTAAATGTACTGATGAATTCAGTTCCTCAGCAACTCCCCCTGGCAGTTTATGCTTCAGAATTGATCAAACTCCACCTAGACACTGGTAAATAGTAGAAATGAATCCTACATTGATCCATCCTACAGATGCAGGAATAGGACAGTATTTGCAGTAGGAAATAATCTAGAATAAATATATATAGCATTATACATATTATATTATATATTTCATATTACATATAATATAGTATATAGTATATAGTATATAGTATATAGTATATAGTATATAGTATATAGTATATAGTATATAGTATATATATTTTGAGAGAGAGAGAATATGCTTACTATGTAGTTTAAAATAATCAGTAGAAATAGATTAAGCATCTGTTGATGTTGTCACACAGGAAGCCAACAGATTGTTAAAACAATCTGCAGGAACAGAATGATTGGTAAGAGATTCCGAAATAAGCTGATTCAGGTTGAATTTATCATCTTACAAGTCCATTAATGAAAACATTTTCAATTATAGGATTTGGGTTAAGACTGTACACAGATACTCTGGGCAAACAGAGAGAGTTAGTAACATGATCAATTGTAGTTGGGACACTGAGAAGAGTCTGACCCATCCTTTGTACGTCCTGCTATCAGTGTAGAGCATTGGGTCACTACATTCAAGTAATACCTAGTTGAGCTATGATGTGATCGATCATTACTGATATTCCTTGGGAGATCCACCCTTGGACTGATACTGTTTAATGTCTTTATCAGAAACCTGGATGGAACACACCATCATCAAGTGTCTGGGTGGCACCAGGTCAGAAGTAGCATTTTGTATGCTAGACGGTAACACTGTCTGTCCAGAAAACAGCTTTCCAGTTGCTTCATCCTGCTCAGTGATGGATGAACACATATCGGAAATGCACCTTTGACTCAATAAGACTAGTTGTAAGTAGAGCTGTCTTAGGAAGAGTGTAGTCAGGAGGTCAAGAGAAGTTATTATTCTCAATAATTCAGCATTTGTGAGCCTGCATCTGGAGTGCAAGAAAGGCTTTGACATGCTGGAGCTAGTGCAAGACAGGCCAACAGTATGGTGAGGGTGCTGGCACACATGACAAGGAGGGAAAACTGAGAGAACAGTTTATTCAGCCTGAAACAGAGGCTAAAGAGATATCTGATTATTAACTTTAACTACCAAAGGGAGCTTATAGGAAAGATGGAGTTAAACTCCTTTCAGAAACGCATATCTAAAGGATGAAAGGTAAGGAAATTTCTGCTTGAGTCTAAAGAAATGAATCTTTACTATGAGACTGGTGAAATGAAGCCTGCCCAATTAGGATGTCAAATTTCCACCCTTGGAGATATTGAACTCTCAGCAGGACAAGGCACTGAGTTATCTGCTCAGTCTTTGTAGCTGGATCTAACTTTGAAGCTGTCTCTGCTTTCAATATGGGTGTACATTTAGATGACTTCCATAAGTCATTTTCAAACTAAATTTGTCTATGCTTTTGTTGAATAAAATAACAGAACGCAGAAACATAAGGGGAAAAATGGTGAAGATTCAGACAAGAGGAATGAAGAATGAATAATCCTGTAAATTTAGATAAAGGGGTAACAAATTAAGTGGTGGAAAAATTATTTCTAGTAAGAACTTGTATATCACTTCCTTCCTGTCCATTTATTTCAAAATACCTTTTAAAGGAATCATTCAATCATGTATACTGTAAATTTTTATTTTACATTAGACCTTCACTTTTTTCTAACAAGGTTCAAGCAAAATCAGACTTCTCCATCTATATTTCAAATTTTTGAAAATTCTTATTTTGAAAATTCTCCCATTTTAGGGAGGCTAAGAATCCCATTTGCAACTCTGAAACCTTAAAATTTACAACATTGAAGTCTGCCTTTCATTTCTGTTTTGCAGTCTCATACTTTTCAACTATGTGGCTGTTGTGGCTGTTGCAGTGTTTTTACCTTTTGTGTTTCTAAAGTGTTGGTATCCTCATGCACCTGAGCACTCTGACATACCATGAAGTAATTTTTTTCCTGGGAAGCTATTGCCTCTGCTGATGTGAATCACCATTCTGAATCGTGTAACTCACCATTCTTCCTCCTTTGTAGCTTTCAGACTATATATTGGGCGGGGCCGAGGGAGGCAGGATAACCAAAACCCCCAAAGCAAGCAAGCAAGCAAACAAGCAAGCAAGCAATAAATAAATAAATAAATAAATAAATAAATAAATAAATAAATAAATAAATAAATAAATCCCCAGTAGATAACATTAATAGATAATTACATAGCCAGTTAACATTGCACATAAAATTCATGCACAAATCTTAAAAGGCAATTAGAACACAGAAGCTGCAGCTGGTTAAAGAATGTTCCAGTCAGTACCATCAGTGTAGCGAGCAGCCGCAACCAGTAGGGAGATCAAGTGGCTCTTGAAGAAACTGATGAAATATGCAGCTCTAGAAAGTATATCCAGAAGATGGCACTCATCTGAAGAGATCCTCAGCATCAATGTTCTTGGCTGGCTGCTGCACAGCATTTGCCCTTTTCTCCCTTTTTTCTCTCTCCTTTAATTTTTGTTTTTGTTTAGGCTGAGTAGGCAACTTTTTTTCTGAGAAGTGAGGTGAACAAAGTAACTGTAGCTGTTAGGTTTGATACCTGTCATCAGCTATAGATCCTGTAAATATATTCCTGAACATGAGTGCTCCGTTAGCAAGTTTGCTGATGATACGAAACTGGGAGTAGTAACTGATAGCCCAGAGGGCTGTGCTGCCATCCAGAGGGACCTGGACAGACTGGACAACTGGGCGGTGAGAAATCTTATGAAATTCAACAAGGGAGAGTGCAAGGCCCTGCATCTGGGGAGGAATAACCCCAGGCACCAGTACAGGCTGGAGACCAATCTCTTGGAGAGCAGCTCCGCAGAGAGGGACCTGGGCGTCATGGTGGACGACAAGTTGACCATGAGGCAGCAGTGTGCCCTTGTGGCCAAGAAGGCCAATGGGATCCTGGGGTGCATTAAGCAGAGCGTCTCCAGCAGGTCGAGGGAGGTGAGTCTGCCCCTCTACTCAGCCCTGGTGAGGCCGCACCTTGAGTACTGTGTGCAGTTCTGGGCTCCCCAGTGCAGGAGGGATGTGGAGCTGCTAGAGTCCAGCGCAGGGCTACGAAGATGATTAGGGGCCTGGAACATCTGCCCTATGAGGAAAGGCTGAGAGCGCTGGGCCTCTTCAGCCTGGAGAAGAGAAGACTGAGAGGGGATCTAATCAGTGTATATAAATACCATTAGAGAGGGAGCGAGGAGGATGGGGCTGGCCTCTTCTCAGTGATGGCCAGTGATTAGAGGAAAGGATCACAAACTGAAAGACCAAAAGTTCCGCAGGAACTTAAGGAAAAATTTCTTAACAGTGAGGGTGACAGAGCCCTGGCACAGGCTGCCCAGAGAGGTTGCGGAGTCTCCTTCTCTGGAGATCTTCCAAACCTGCCTGGATGACACCCTGTGCCATATGCTGTCAGTGATCCTGTGTGTACAGGGGGGTTGGACTAAATGATCTCTAAAGGTCCCTTTCAGCCTTAAGCATTCTATGATTCTATATAGCCATTTCTTGTACAGAAGGATAACAGGAAGAAATAAATCAATTTTCTACTAGTAAGTGCCACACTAACCAGTTAACAACCACCTTTCTGAATCTATTATGGTTGGTTTATGTGCAATAGAAGAGAAAATTAGAGAAAACAGAGGGAGTTTAATCTCCTTAAAACAGATCCCTAGTCTCTCAAGTAAGCGTTTCGTAGCTTGACTTTTCAAATAGCTTTGCATGTATTATTGAATATGAAATATAATTTTTTCCTGATTTCTCTTTTCTGCAGTTTAGCCTGACCACTTTCTGAGAGGAATTTCAGGCATAAAGAGGAAGAAAAAAATCTAATACCTTATGCTTTTAATGAGTACTTCAGAGCTTAAGTGAGTGAAAAACTGCTTTGTCACCTTTACAGTTAAAAGATTCACCTAGCCAGCCTGAGGATACTATGGGTTATATGAGCATAATTAAATACCGTATTGATTCTGATAGCCAGGCATCTCAGATGAATTGCAGATGAAAGAAATGTGATTTTTTTTTCTATATGGCAACCAATAATGAAGATACACAAATAAATTTGCTATTTTATTTTTATTTTTTAATGATCAAGAGAACAGTTTGTTATATATGGGCTATAAAGCTGCAAGTAAAATTAAATCCACAATTTCAGGAAAAGTTACAGTCAAAACTAATTATCCTTTTTTACCAGACCTCCATTTATGCTTCATCTTGCATAATGTTTTACAGATAAACATCTGTCTCCTTGTTTTGTAATATGTATTACTTCACATTTTCTCTTTAGCAAGCTGGATCATTTTCTTTGGAGTGTCACAGAGTTACTGCTAAAGCATTTTTAAATTAATTTAATAAACTAGAGAAATTCCTTTAAAGACTCCAAGGTATATTTTACTCATAACTGCAGCATTTCTTATTTCTTATTTGTATGGCAAAATCAGAAGATAACTGGTATTCAGGTTAAACAGGATTCACATCTGGACCATCTTACAGGCTACCTAAGCCTTTTAAATGACAACTTTTTTTTTTTTTTTTTATAATTTTGATCATTAAAAAGTATATTTCATTATGGAAGAGGTTTAAAAAATTTCGTATAGAAATGAAGCTCCCTTGGACTTTTTAAAACAGAACTGTGGTGGCCCATTCAGTTATGAACTCTGTAATACCTATCACATAATCATAAGCTTGGAAGCTCAGGGTTTGCTCTAGCTCTTCATTACTGCAAGAACGTCAGTAAAACTAATGTCAGAAAACATCACAGCTCCCAGGAAGTGGACTGATACCTGAGAGAAACCTTGGAAATTCTATATAATTTATGCAGAAATATTTAATAAAATAAATGATCATTTGATATTTTCATTTAATGATTTACCAAATGGAATGTTTATACCAGGTTCTAGCTAGTTAGTCCAACATTTAATTAACATTTTTTCCCTTGTGATTAAAACTTAGAGAAAAAGTCTCTTTTTCTCTCTACAGTTACAATTTAAAATAAAATAAAATAAAATAAAGTCTTTCAGGAGAAATATTCCATATTTTTGCACTTGATTTTCAAAACTGAATTTAGTGTATTAGTCATAAACTTTATTTTCTTGGGTCAAAAATGTATTCTTTAGAAGCAACTGTGAATTCTCATGAGAACAGAACATTTTGAATATAATAAAGTTGCAAATAAAATAAAAAAACACTGTAAAGTTCTTATAATTTTATATTCACCTCAAACTCTTAAAGAAAAAAGTAGGCATATATTGCTCATCCAGGATGCATGTATGTGCTCATTCATACATGTATATGCCTGAATTTGTGTATACAGCATATTCATTTAAAAAAGGGAAATTTTTAATGTCTGTCTGTGACATGTCAGTTTCTACCTCTTTCTCTTGGATACAGATCCAAAGGACAAGCAGCTTTTCAAATTTGCTCATTGGCTCCTCTTTGAGAAAAAGAGACCACTCTGATGAAAATAACTTAAATTAATAACTTGACACACCTCTGCTCTTGTAAAGTGTGGTATGTTTTCCATATCTACATGAAATGACCTGAAAGAACGTTACATGATATAGTTCAGTGATGGTATCTCTACCAAAAATGCTCTTCACGCCTCAGACTGGGAAGGCTGTATCTGTTCTCCATAGTATTGGTATATCCTAACTCAATCTCTCTTCTGTGTTGTGGTACTGAATCTATGTCCCTTTTCATTCATTTGTCTTCACAGATGCTTGTGCATTAAAGTGAGTGCTCTCCAGATAGGCTTGAACTATCTTTAATCTCTATGATTGATTAAAATCTAAGATCTCAGCATAAGCCACACAGAACATGAAACGCATTTACTGAATAATCATGTTTTGAGCTCAAGTCTTTGAACTTGTCCTAGGCGATTGCAAAGCATGACACTTGATTATGATAAATAAGAATAGAGCATGTTGTCAACATGCTACTTCTATAGTTGAAGTACACAAGTACACCAGCAGATTTATTTGTGTAGACAGTCAGTAGGACAGTGGAAAAAAGACTGCCAGATATAGGAAGAGTTATTTCTGCATGACAATTCATCCCATATTATCTTGCTTCAAGGAATCTTATTCCTACATTCCTGCAAATCTAATCCAAAATTTGGTTTATTAACATGGGTGAAAATGTCAGACAGCATCAAGCAAAATACTGTGTATTCACAAGTCAGCATAAGATAAGCCACATTAACTGCCAACAGCTTATATCAGCCTCACTGGCTGCTCAAATTCTGGTGGCTGATTCAATTTCCTGTTGATTGTAAAAGTCAGTTTTCTTATGAAGTACACTCCTAAATTCTATAATGCCTCAATTGAGGGCACTTTGAAAGTGGTCCTATGGCAGTATCATGCAGATGTGGAAAGGGCACAATGAACATTTGAAATAGAACAATGCTACTCCTGAGAAACAGAAAAAAAAAAAAAGTTACAAAATTGAACTATTTGTTCAAATATGAATGTCTACATATGTGAATGCCCTTGCATTCCAGCCGATCTTCAAAGGTTAGAAGGACTGGAGGTGACTGGACTCATCTCTTTATAGGGATACCAAATACTGTGGTAAATATAGGCCCAACTCTGGCAGTGCCGGATTCACAAACAGCCTGTCGACTGTAGGTCTGATTGCCTTCAAAACAAGTACAGGAGTTCACAAATAGCATGATTTATTCAAAGGCAATATTTAGAGAAGAGCTTTTGGATGTCAGTACAGGAAATTATTACAACATGGGGTTTTCAACGAGTGTCTAGTATACAAATGCACAATTGTCACTCACTCCAGAAGATGGGAGAGGGCACCCAGCCTTACGAAGTCTCCTCAGGTTGTATCCTGATGGAGAGGTGAGGAAAGGGTGTTCTGCCTGTTGACTCATCCAGAATTTATGCTGGAGTCTTCCCTCTCTCCTCTTCCCCCTTTCTTTCCTTCTTCTTTCTTTCTCCTTCCCTCATTCCTCCTTTTTCAGTTCATTCTTCCTACCTACTTCCTACTTCCTTAGTTTACCTCTTATATCTTTTCTTTCACATTTAGGTGAAGCTTGAGTAACTCTAGTCATTTCGTTATTGATTGTTTCAAAAAGTCTTCTGAGTTAATTGAAAATCTAGAGAGCGTGCTCAATAAGGAATTGTTGTTCCTTGGAAGTAGGTAACCCCTGTGATGGCATTGTGTGCATTGGTATTATAATGAGATTAGAATGAGGAGAAATTGAGCAAAGTCCATTCTTGGCCCAGCACCAGACATTATAATGTTATAATAATTATCACCTGCATGGTAGGACCAGGTTGCCACCCCTGCAGGGAATATAATGGAGTTTGGCCATGGCGTCTTCACTCTTCTCCACCCTCCATTCACTCATCAACTGCACGGCACCATCAGACTACCACCTCCGCAGCGAAGCCAACAAAGTATGGCCATGGTGCCTCTATCCTGCTCAACTCTTCATTTATTAGTGTATGCTAGAAGGGCAGATTGTGTTGCCAAGGGAATCGTGGAGAAGTGGATTCCGTCCATACCAGCCATTCTGCTAGTAATAACTCTTTCCCCTCAAGCAAGCATCTGTACTGATATAACTTCTGTTAGGCCCTAGTTTTTCTCTAATTTCCCATTTCTCAAGCAATTTTCTCACAGGCTTACAGTTCCCCTACTCTTTTTTTTTACTGTTGATATATTTGAAGGAGCCTTTCTTGTTATGTCTGACATCTTTTGATAAATTTAATTCCAACAGGCCTTGCCTTCCTTACCGCATTGCTGTGTTCTCTAGCAATGTTCCCATATTCCTTCCAAGTGGTCTGACCCTTCTTCCCCATTATGTGTGCTTTTTTCTTCTGTTTAACTTTCCACAAGAGCTCCTTGTACATCCAGACATGTCTCCTGCCCCCACTTACTTGACTTCTTGTGCTGTTCAGTACCTCAGCCTTTTCTGCATCATACATTACCAGAGCACCCACCCTCATTCAGCAGTGGGCCCACATTTTCCCTAGTCTTCCTTTTGTTACTGTACTTGAAGAATCTCTTCTTGCTGTCCTTGACATCTCTTGCGAGATTTAATTCCGAATGTCCTTTGGCCTTCCTAGTCATACTCAGATGACTCAGTTCCTATTATTCTTCCAAATAGGCTGTCCTTACTTCAATCCTCTGTGCACGCCCTTCTTTTTGAGTTTTACCAGGAGAAACTTTGTTAAGCATCCATGCAGGTTTGCTTAATTTCCTGCTCGTTGGAATGCATCGCTCTTGAACTAGTAAGAAGTGAACTCTTATTATTAACCAGGTCTCTCATATTCCCCTCCTTATAGGGCCATAACTCACTGAGTTAACCTTATATAACTAAAAGCTTACTTGAAATTGTGGTGAAAAGTATATTCTACTAAATAAACTCTATTGGTAGAACTGAGGAAGCATTAAAGGGTTGAAGCTGTGGATGCTTTCAATTTTCTGTTTCAATTTGCAATATTAGTTGGACATTTGTTAAGTTCCCTCAACACGTGTCCCAATCCACTGTACAGCTAGGTTTTGACACGATTCCAAGAGCGAGATTAAGACACAAATAGGGTCAAATGCTATACAACCTTGTAAGCTCCATTCTTATAAGCGATAGGACAGAGAGAAGAAGAAGGGAAAAAGAAAGATAAGCAAGCAAGCAGGAGAGAGATGCAGCAAGATTAGTTACCACCACGACCAGTCCAGTCCAGCCAGGTTTTGTTGGTTCTGCCTCGTTGCAGGTGATGGTGTCTTGAAAGAGAGTTCAGAAGACGCTGATATGCAATGGAAAATATAGTCCTTTTATTGCCCCAGTTCTTGAAGAGTCCACATATATTTTTTTAAGTTTTCTGGTACTTGTTTTTCATATGTGCTGTGTGCTCTCGTGCTCCTCTTCTCCCCCACTTCAGTGTCTGTGTCACTGGGCAGGCATTGATGAGCATTGTTAGCCCAAGAAGTCTTAAACTGTATGGAGATAAAGCACCTCGAGCTGATATCACAGTCCTAGGGACAGGATGATGAGGTAAATTGTGTGGCAACAATGTCGAGGCAAACACAATCTTATCATAGGTATTCTGAGGATTCCTCACTCAATCACTGTAAGTCTGAGTTAAAACATCTTCTAGCTTATTAAGGGAAAAAGATATATTAATTGTACAAAATGTTAAAAGGCAGCTATTCCAACAGAGTGTGTCAAAATATCTTATGGAGGTTTCTGTGAAAATACTATCTTTATTCACAGATATTCATCCATATGTCTTTTTTTTTTGCGATAGGAGAAGAAAATGCAGAAGGATGTAGAGTGCAAAAGATATACTCGCCTGGACTAGATGTTTGGTGGACTGACGGATTAAAATATATGGTGAAACACGAAGTGTACATACTCTATAGTTGTGAAAGAGACTTGGAACTCCTTGCAGACTTTTACGATTTGTCATTGTGAGTTCCTTCACAAGTTAGATTTTAAGTTTCAGAGAAGAGAGAGAAAAAATATGCAACCATTTTTAATTAAAGATTTTAAATAAAATTTCTTCTGTATTAAAACTCAGCATACATTAGAATAGTTCTATTAGAAACAAACTTGGCCAACTGTGCTTTTCCCTGACTTAAAAGCTGGAATAATAGAAATGACAATAAGACTATTTTTGATCAGAATCGTGAATTATGAATCTAATACATTTCTATTAACTCTAGTAGATTTCCTATATTTTTGAACTAGTACAGATCATAATTTTTCTTGTGGTCTTAATGTAATTTTAAAGAATTTTTTAAAGAAAAAAAAGGGAAAAAGCCTAATAGAAAGGTTAGAAAAATCCGTGGGCAAAATACAAAATGATAAAAAGGATCTTTCAGAAGTTAAAACACCATTTTGAAATGGGCATTGAAAAGAGGAATGCAGCTGAGAAACTGTCGTTTATGGTTCAAACTATCTAAATGAATAGACTTCATCAGACTTCTTGAGGAACATGTTGCAATATTATATAGTGTGGACGTGTTTTCTATCCTTGGAGTAAATCTAACCCTTCTTAATTAATGAACTCTCATTTGCATGTGAAAGAGGTGAAGAGTGTCTCTCTGTTTAAATGCAAGAATTTGCCTGATGTTATTTTACCTATTTCTTAAAATAACCGTGTCTTGGCAATCATATCCTTTGTGACTTAGATCCAATGACTTAGATGCGGTCATTGATATTATTTATTTTTGTATATTAGAATCATAGAATCATTATAGACTAATTAATCTGGAGGAGATACTCAGGGGAGACCTTCTCACTCTCTAAAACTACCTGAAAGGAAGTTGTACTGAGATGAGGGTCAGTCTCTTCTCCAGGCAGCTACCAACAGTACAAGAGGAGCCTCAACGTGCACCAGTCAATGTTCAGGGTAGATATTAGGAAAAAATTCTACATGGAAAGCCTTGGAACAGGACATCCAGGAAAGTGGTGTCACTGGAGTCATTGTCCCTAGCAGTGTTCAAGAGACATGTAGATGAGGCACTTAGGTACATGGTTTAGGAATGGTGGTGATAAGTTTACAGTTGGATGTGATGGTCTTTTCTTTCGATTTCTTTTGATGATTGTTTTCTTATTTTTTATTTTTATTATTTTTTCATTTAAAGGTAGTTATGCAGTATGTGGAATGAAATGATCCATCATTTCCACAGACCATGCTGCATTATATAAACCATGAATATATATATATATAAAATTGTCCAAAATTACTAACATAGACTTGCAATTTAAAAAAATATAAATATTTTTTCCTATATCCTGTATATATTTATATCTTTTTTATGAGATCCATTCTGGTATTTTCACTTTGATTTAAATGATATATCATCTTTTAAGTGCAATGAGTGAAATAAAAATAGTATGATAACAACCCTTTTCATCATCAACAACTACATGGGATTTTTTTATTTAGTTGTAATGCTACTTATCCAGACCAGTAGCAACAACTGCAGTTTTCCATTTCTTTCTCTGCAAGCTTAATCAATGTAATTTAATCCCTTTGTGGATCATGATTAACTTTTAGAATAAGCTTGAATATTTGCTTGCTTTTATCTAAGACAACTTTATTTAGAAAGTAGGAAGATTCTGGTATTTTTAAGTATTTGCTTAATGTAAGGACTATTCCCTTTTTTTATTTAAGGAGAGTAGAAGCCTTTTTTCCTGACTGATGTCTGTGGAACTCAACCAGAAGAATTTTCTGAAATTTGTGCAATTGCCACAATCACATATGTGATGCCTTGGGCAGTGGTTAAAAGCAAACAAACAAAGCAAATAATAATAATAAAAAAAAAATCAACAGATTAACAAATATAGTAAATGTAAACTCTTCATTTAAGGTCTTAAGTCTGTATTTTTATAATCTTTTATACCAGAGTTAATATGAAACATTAGTTCTGAGACAAGAATGGTAATACAAGAATAGAAATGAATTATATATATATAAAATTTATATATAGTATTAGAATATATCTTTGTGTTCATATTTTTGTGTTTTGTGTGTGAACAAATTAATAAACAATGTAATATAGGAATTAATCCTATTCTCTCTCACTCAGACATTGCTTCCATTAAAGATAGCTCCACTATACCATTTAAAACACAACAATATAGTCATCAGAAGAGGGATAAACAGGGATTTCCTTCGCAGAACTCTCCAGAAGCCCTGCAACTAAGAAACTCCCATAAATTCCATTCCCAGAGAAGAGGATTCATTTCTGAAATATATAAATTGTCTTTGTAATAGCATTTAGTAGACTAATTGACAGATAACTTAGGGTATTGTGACAAGATCTCTTTAGGGGTGAGCTAACCAGGGAATTTCTCTGAAGCAATTGGATTAAGATATTACTAGATCATGCAGTGTGCAAGTGGAAGGAACAAGGAAAACACAAATCTTAAGATACTTGTCATTAAAGCTAAATGAATGTGTAAGAAATACTGCTGCCACCTTCAGTGCTGTTTTTTATAACTTTCATTTTATTTATTTAATTATTCCCCTCAAATTTAAAATGGAGTCTAGTATTTGCCACTCACATCTGAGAATATTTTTCCTGACCATCTGAATGTTCTGAGAAACTATCTGCATCTCCTTACATAACAATCTTACAGAATATACTAGATATCATCAACTGTACTCTTAAAGACATTAAACTTTATATGCAATTCATTAAATTTCATTAAATTTTTTCCACTTTTTTTTTTCACTAGGCAGGAAGTCAATAAATGACAGATTGGAGTCCAAAAGCAAATCTACACTTGGAAATATACTAAAGTCTATATAAAATTTGGCAGGAGTCCTTTCTGACATCCAGAAATTTAAGAAGAAATATGAATTTTCTCTAAATCTTGGATTAAAAGAACTTTGCAGTTCCCTAATGTACACAGCAAGAGGAATCCAGCTGTGTGGTAGTATAAGACCTGAGAAATAAAGCTATAAAAGAGCAGCAGGGATTGAGAAATTAATGTTGGGAAAGAAGTTATGAATAATAAGCAGATTTCAATATAGATTTCTGAAAGTTTTTTTTAAAGAACAGATATGCTATGGAATTATATTATCTACATGGTACTAAGTGGCATCACACTTCATATAAAATCTGTTTCACAATGTCATTCTAATATTAAAATAGATAAAATAAAATTGTTCCTGAAAGAATGATTAGATTTCATCCACTTACCTCACAAATATGAAACAGAATTTCAATGAGAAACATGGCAAAATACAAGGGAGTATCATATATAAAAATATGATTTATTCATTTATCTGAATTCAACTTGAAGAATAACATGATTCTATATTACAGTATACCGAACTGTTATTCAATATTGTCATTACTACTTTTACTATTAGTGGTATTACTGAACAAGAAAAGATTGGGTTCTATTCTTAGTTCTCCTCATGAATTGCTTTGTGAGTCTGGACTAGGTAGCTCTCTTTATCTGTTTCCCATTTTTTAAAGAAAAGGAGATGATGATGAATAATGTCCTTCTTCGTAAAGTGCTTTAAACTCTGCAGGAGAAACTATTACATGGCTTGAAGTAAAGCCTAGCAAGTTCAGTAAGAAACTTTAAGCTCACTTCAGTGGGTTTGGGGTTAGACCACCTATGTGAAAATGAATAATAGTGAGGAACCAGCATTTTTATGAGAACTAATGACTTTATATTAGGATATGTTAAAAAATTTGCAATTGAATTTGAATTTATAATATGGCCTCACTCTAACTCTCTTACAATTTTAATATTTCAGGGTTTAGATTTTGAATTGAATGTCAGACTAGTCACAGAAGAGGAAAGAAAAAACATATGTTCACCCTAAATAATATTCATATAAACTAAATCAACACATATCAACTAAATGTGTTTTTATTGAGAAGATACTAAATGAGAAGCTGTACTGTGTTTCAGCATACACAGGCAAATTAACTCTTCTAAAGTGCAAGATGCATTAGTCTCAGATGATGAGTTCCGTTTTAGATCTGAAAGTGTCAAGAAATATCTTGGATCACTCAGACCAGAAACCTTCAAATAGCTTTTTCTGGTTTTTTATACATAGTTGAAAATCTGATTGGAGAAACATAAACAAGATGCTGGTTCACTTTCTTTTTTACTAAAAAGACCCCAAAACCAATAAAAAATAGAATGTGCTGTTGATACTTGTGCTATTTTCTCCTTTAACTGATTTTTTTTTCCACAGAGTATAAAATGACAAAACAATTGTGGGTGCATTGTCGGTACTATGTGTTTTGATGAGTAATTCATAGCAATGTCTCTTAATTTCTATTTTTAGAAATGTTTTAAAAAAACCTTTTTTTTTAATATAAAACAGATTTACTGAAAAAAAAAAAAAAAGAAATAAAACAGTAATTGGAAGGAAATAGGTACGCCTTGAAAGTGATAACCTGAAAATGCATCTTTTTCTTTCCACTAACTAACAAGGGCAGCTGGACTTCAGAATAATAGATCAAATTTGCGTGGTAAGAATTTTCCAGTCTCATCTTCACAATAGTTATGAAGCTTTATTCTGCTTTTCTTTTAATGTTATTATGTAGTTACAGTTTATTATCAATATGAATTTTCAGTTGGTATTAGTAACAAGCATAAGTGGCCACATTTTAGCATCTCTTTCTCCAACGGAATCTGTATGAGACTATTTGCAAAATATCTGAGCTATGAATAAAGGACATTTTTCTATAATGGAAAATTATTATTTAAAATCTGTACTTGTTTCAAATATATTTTAATGAAATGAGAATGGGTTACAGAATGTTGAAATTAATCTTTTATAGTAATCCACTTGAATAAAGGTGGCAGAAAGTACCTGGGGAAAGATTTATGGTTTCTGAGTTTGGACTCTGCACTAATTCAAAGGAAAAAAAAAAATCAAGTTCCAAAGGTGCGGCCAAACATCTGTGTGGCCAAACATCTAAGACATCACTAATATGTTTAAGAAGCTTATCTGACCACCTAGGTATGATATCAAGCTCAATAGAGCAACTACTCTTCACCTCCTACTCTGTATTAATCTGTGCTATGACCTTGGTATATGCCATGTTCAAATGCTCCTAAGTTTCGGAAAAGGGGACTGCAGATCAGGTAGAGTGATCACAATCATTTCTCTTTAAACAGGAATGCCTAAAGCAAGAAAGACTGAAACTTTCTGACTCTGAGGAAAGAAAGGCTTTTGACACCGTCCCTCATAGCATCCTCCTGGGCAAGCTCCAGAAGAGTGGGTTAGATGAGTGGACAGGATTAGGAACTGGCTGAATGACAGGGCCCAGAGAGTGGTAATCAGTGGTGCCGAGTCCAGCTGGAGGCCTGTGCTTATTGGTGTCCAGCAGAGGTCAGTCCTCGGTCCAGTCCTGTTCAATTTATTCATTAACGACCTGGATGAAGGGATGGAGTGCTCCCTTAGCAAGTTTGCTGAAACTGGGGGGAATAGCTGATAGCCCTGAGGGCTGCGCTGCCATCCAGAGGGACCTGGACAGACTGGACAGCTGGGCGGCGAGTAACCTCATGAGGTTCAACAAGGGCAAGTGTAGGGTCCTACACGTGGGGAGGAATAACCCTAGACATGCCTACAGGCTGGGGACTGACCTCCTGGAGAGCAGCCCCGCAGAGAGGGACCTGGGCGTCATGGTGGACGACAAGTTGACCATGAGGCAGCAGTGTGCCCTCGTGGCCAAGAAGGCCAATGGGATCGTGGGGTGCATTAAGCAGAGCGTCTCCAGCAGGTCGAGGGAGGTGAGTCTGCCCCTCTACTCAGCCCTGGTGAGGCCGCACCTCGAGTACTGTGTGCAGTTCTGGGCTCCCCAGTGCAGGAAGGACATGGAGCTGCTAGAGAGAGTCCAGCGCAGGGTTACGAAGATGATTAGGGGCCTGGAACATCTGCCCTATGAGCAAATGCTGAGAGAGCCGGGCCTCTTCAGCCTGGAGAAGACTGAGAGGAGATCTGATTAATGTATATAAATATCTCAAGACAGGGAGTGAGGAGGAGGGGGCTGGCCTCTTCTCAGTGGTGGCCAGTGATAGAACTAGAGGAAACGGCCACAAATTGAGGCACCAAAAGTTCCACAGGAACTTGAGAAAGAATTTCTTAACAGTGAGGGTGACAGAGCCCTGGAACAGGCTGCCCAGAGAGGTTGTGGAGTCTCCTTCTCTGGAGATCTTCAAAACCCGCCTGGACACCACCCTGTGCCACATGCTCTAGGAGACCCTGCGTGTGCAGGGAGGTTGGACTAAATGACCTCTAGAGGTCCCTTCCAACCTTAAGCATTCTATGATTCTATTAAAGGTAGATGGCACGTAAAAGCAACCACACACCCACATAAGGCAAAAGCAGAGAAGAGGTCTTTGGTTTGTCAAAATCAAGTAAATCACCAAAATGACTCCTGGATCTGTAGCTGGGCTGTTTATATGAAAAAATTTTAATATGGGAATAAATAAATATATAGCTCTATCTCATCAATGCTTCTACATACCAAAACAGTACTGCAGTGCTTGCAGCTATTTGTATTAAATAGAGGTTTATTTACACACACACGCTGCCTAACAGCTGGATTGGACTGCCATTCTATCATAGTTCAAGCATAGATTGCTAATAGTATGGTATTTTCTTCTCCTTTATCCTTAAACTATCATCTAGTCTGGCAAATGAGATAGTTTGTGGAGACAAACCGCCCAGAAAACTGAACCAGGGAAACAACAACAAAAAACCCTCACTTTTTTGCACGTGATGCCTTTGTCAGTGCTAGAAAATAGGTGAAATCGTGTGCTGATGAGCAGGATCAGGCAGGGGGATTGGGATTTATGAAATTATTGTGATTAATTTAAACTGTCCAGAATCCACAATCAAGAATTACGTGCTTTCTGGGGATTATAAGGACAAAACTGCACCTATACATTTCTGTGTCAGTCCTCAAATGTAAACTGCCAAGATATCATGGAGATAGCAAGAGGCATTGAAAAATGTAACATTTTGTTTACTTGATATTTTGTTTACTTGGTTTCTCATATTCAAATTTTCATGAAATTTCCACAGAAAACATAGAAAGAACAAAATTTGAGATCAGTTGTCTGTATTTCATCAGAATTTTCCCATGAATAAAGGGAAGCCTTTTTATTTGCAATAAACACTGAGTTCATTTTATAATGAAGATGATAATGAAGACTGTTTCTACTGTTATTTTAGTGCCTCTTGTGGCAAATTTAAGTGACAGAGGCAGAAGAGCTAGAATCTGGGTCTAAAAAGGCCCTTAAATCGGTCAGCTACAACCTGGTATGGTTGACTATCCTGTAGACAACAAGCATACAATATACAGTTGTTCTGCACACCCTGTGTGTTCACACATGCTGCTTCCCAGTCTTGGGAGCAATTAATCAATGCCACTGAGCAGAATACCCTTTTGTTACATCAGTAGTTTTCAACTTTTTACCCAATTTGTACACTCATCAAAGATTTCCATAGCAGTAACAGACTTCTGAATACAAACTTTAAGTAAGCCTGGTTGCTTTTCACATTTTTATCATCACTAGCCCGTTAATCCTATATTAAAGATAGTTAATAACAGTGTCACTGATGTTTTAGAGAAGCAGGATACAAGGATCGCTTTACCACAAAAAAATCTGCATGTTGGCTTAAGCTGAGGAATAGCAGACACATAGAAGGTGGAAATAGGACAGACACGAGGTAATATAGGTTTGTCTGTTGCTCAGTGAATTCAGACCAGAACTCTAGCTATTCTAAATTTCCTGTTTTATTATCTCAAATAACAATTTTCAGAAGGGATTTCAAGCAAAGCAATGGTGTGGCTTTGCAAATATTTATAGGAAATCCTTCCAGACAGATATGGCAGCAGGAATATATTAAAATTTGTTTACTTTATGCCTGCAATAAGAATGCGCTGTATTGCAATGTAATTGTTTTAGCAATTTATCTTATAGTAGCAATAGCGGTGTTAGAACTCCTTACTGAATGTTTGGCATTTAAACACTAATTCAATTGTCTTTGCAAATGTTTGCCTAGTCACTGTTACCAGAAAGTTCAGCATAATGCCCTTCCTGAATTATTTTGGGTTATGCCTGTTATTTCACTTGGTGCCTTCTGCGGGATTACTTGAGAAAGTAAGCTGTAAAACTGTACTATACAGTTTTCTTAAGTGTAAGTGCACCTCTCAAAATTGACCAAGACTTCCTCTGTGATTACCTTCCCTGTTCATCTTCATCATCTTTACAAGGATTCAGGAGGTTGTAATAGTGATACCTTGATGTTCAGTTTATTATTTTTATATATGGCAGTTTGCCTCTATATTCATGAACTGTATGTTAGATTCAGGGAAGACCAATAACTTGTGTCTTCCTACAAGATGTCCTTCTTGACTGAAAGGCATCAGAAAAAATCCAGCAGTTTTGTGTGTAACTATTTTCCAAATCCTTTTATATCCTATTTGCCTAAAAGTGATATCTCATTTAAATATCTCATTTAAGATTCTCCATTTTCTGTCTGTGCACTGCATTTTATTTAGACTTTCCCTTCTGGATCAGAAAGTCCTTTCTGATCTGACATTTTCTGTCTATTGAGATGCTTATGAATTCTGATCTAGTGGGAAACTGCAGGCCCGTCAGCCTCACTTCCGCCCCTGGAAAGGTGATGGAAAAGCTTGTGCTAGAGACCCTCTCTAGGCATATCAAGGAAAAGATGGTGATCAGGACTGGTCAACATGGATTCACTAACGTCAGGTTAGTAGGCTAACGAGCCTGATGGCCTTCTATGATGGAGTCACTAGCTGGATGAACGATAGGAAAGCCATGAATGTTGTCTATCTTGACTTCGGCAAGGCTTTCGACGTCTCCCATAACATCCTCATAAAAAAGCTCTGTAAATGTGGATTGGAAGTACGGATAGCGAAGTGTATCGAGAACTGGCTGGATGGCAGAGCTCAGAGGGTCGTGATAAATGTGGCCGAGTCTAGTTTGAGGTCTGTGGCCAGTGGTGCCCTCAGGGGTCAGTGCTGGGCCCACTGCTGTTCGACTTGTTCATCAATGACTTGGACGAGGGCACAGAGTGCACTCTGAGCAAGTTTGAGGACAATCCAAAGTGGGTGGAGTGGCCAACACTCCATGACTGTGCTGCCCTCCAGAGGGACCTGGAGAGTTGGAGAGTTGGGCAGAGAGGAACTGCATGAGGTTCAAAAAGAACAAATGCAGGGTCCTGCACCTGGGCAGGAATAACCCCAGGCACCAGTACAGATTAGGGGCTGACCTGCTGGAAAGCAGCTCTATGGAAAGCAGCTCCTGGATTTGGGAGTCCTGGTTGAGAACAAGTTAACCATGAGGCAGCAATGTGCCCTTGTGGCCAAGAAGGCCAATGGGATCCTGGCCTGTATCAGGAGCAGCGTTGCCTGCAAGTCAAGGGAGGAGATCCTTCCTCTCTTCTCATGCTCTGATGAGGTCACATCTGAAGTATTGAGTGGAGTTCTGGGCTCCCCAGTACGAGAGGGATGTGAAGCTTCTAGAGAGGGTCCAGCGTAGAGCAGCAAAGATGATTAAGAGACTGGAGAATCTACATGAGGAAAGATTAAACGAGCTGGGCCTACAGAAGACTGAGAGGAGATCTGATCAATATGCACAAGTACCTGATCAATATGTATAAGTACCTGTAGGGAAGTGGGGGCCAAACTCCTCTCGGTGGTGACCAGTGATAGGACAAAGAGTAGTGGATACAAATTGAAACACAGGAAGTTCCATGTCCATGTGGGGAATAACTTCTTTCCTGTGACGGTGACGGAGCCCTGGAACAGGCTGCCCAGAGAGGCTGTGGAGTCTCCTTCTCTGGATATCTTCCAAACCCGCCTGGATGCCACCCTGTGCCACGTGCTCTAGGGGTCCCTGCTGGAGCAGGGGTAGTTGGACTAGATGATCTCTAGAGGTCCGTTGCAACCTCAACCATTCTGTGATTCTGCGATTCTGTGGGAATGTATCATGCCAATACCATATAATACTCTGACAAGACTTTACATGTATCATTAAATGTCTGTGTGTTCATACCTTTGTTGACTTATTTAAGACTAGGTACAATGTCAGCCTCAGGAACTATTAATTTCTTTTATCAAAATCTTCTAAATGAATAGGTATACAGCATAAAAAATGGCATAAATTCATGAGAAAACAATGAAATACATCAGATTTTGTGCAGAGATGATATTCAGTAATATGTATTCAGATTTTCGCTTTGATGTGATATTATTATCAGATTTCTTGTTTCCAATTATTATATAATTATATAAACTGATATACATGCATTTTCCTAGATTTTTAATTTTATATTGTAAAATATATATATTTTATATTGTAAAATATAATATTAATTTTATATTGTAAAATATATATATTTTATATATAAGATTATATATGTATGCGCCTACAATATAAAATATTTTATATATAAAATTATATATTTTTCTAAGTCTTCAGATTTAGTCCTTCCATTGGGAATAAATTTAAATTTAGAAAAGCTAGATAATACTTTATCTGATTGAAGTCTTCTTATTCTTTACACTTTTCAATAGCTTTGGTAAAAATAGCATTCATTCAATTTTTTATTTAGTGCTGTGCATTTTTAAATGCTTTAGAAAATTAACAGTCACATTCTGTGATATGTCTTAAGAGCCACTCCAGTTTCAGTATTTTTGTAGAAAGCCAGACCTGTATTTTACTTATGAGCTTGCTTGAAAATATTCAAGATAACAGGCTTAAGGCAGGCCCATGTAAACTTTTAACAAGAGTTCATTGACACAGTTGAGCAAATCACCTAGTTTAATTTAGAGAGGAATGCAAATTCATGATGCTTTTGTTGCTCTGTATTTGGGATAGTTAATTAATCAATCTCAGCTTAAGTTATTGGAATGAACTACCTAAATAGGATTTAAATTTACTATAAAGTTTAAAATATTACCTGAGTGCATCCTTCTTTATGTTTGTGTTTCAATTATTAATATACAATTAAAGACAATAAGTAATGCAAAATATTATATTATTCATCCTGAGTATTAGTTTTTATGGCGTGAGTAACCTAGTTGATACAATTAAAGCCATAATAATCTGCCATTGTATAGGAAGAAAAATCAGAATCCTATTTATCACATTTCTTTATTCATACATACAGAGTTTATATGGTGCTACTTCAAAAAAAAATTCTGACCATCCAGGCAAAACATAAGATTAAAAAAAAAAAAAAGGGAGAGTAAAAAGATTTTATCCACTGTGCTATACGGCCATTTCTAAATGCCAAGCCATCTGGAAATAATAAGTAAGTAAGTGTATTTATGAGGAATATCTCTATTTATGAATTGCTTAACAGTGACCTTAAAAATCACTCAGAGCCTACATGCCATTTTAGTGTAACAAAAATGCTTTTATCTATGAAAGCATTTTTGTCTTTATCTATCTCATTAAGATTATTCTAAAATTTTATTTTGGAATAATAGGACTGTGTATTTAATTCTCCTCAACCTATACAGGTAGAGAGTTAATAGTGGAACTACTAACTAGTGGAATTTACTCTCTGTTATGTTGGTAAGCCAGTGGACCTAATCAAAAGTTTAGCATGTGCAGATTTTAAGCATAATGTTATGCATGCCGAATGTGGTACAATCCTGAGCTAAAAGTAATTTCAGATGTAACTAAATTGGAAGATGGACATCAGATCATACATTGCTGCAAATGGGCATTCAGTCCATGGAGAAGTCCAAAGGAATGATGCTTCTGAAGCATGTGGGTGGCAAACTCTCAGCAGCATCTTTCTTGCTCGATGAATGCACATTGATCAAACATGTAGATGTAGTTATTCGTGCCTTGATGTCAGCCAGTGATGTGCTTCACACAAACACATGGATGCGCTATTTAACCTAGCTGTCAGGAATTGTGTTTCGTATTGCACAGAGATGTATCTGATTGCCCTGTCAGTGCAGATAAATTAAACATCATTTTATGTAATGGTGAATTGTAAGAACAGTCCCTAGTATGATTTCCTGTCAGGCTGATTAGCACATCCAAAGACTTTCTAGGCATATTTCAGAACTTTTAGAACTGATAAGCGCTTTGAAGGCAGCACACACTTTTGGAGACAAAGGCAAGGAGACTAGATACATAAACATGCACAGTTCCATTCCAGGTGGCTCCAGTGACAATTAAAGAGACATTTAATTTAGCAGTTAGATGACTGGTCAACTTCACCTGTGACAGGTTGTGATTGCACTTAACAATTTTTTTGTTGTTGTTGTTAAAAATTATAATTTTTATAAAATTATAAAACACTTAAAGTTAGTCTTTTATAGATATTTGATAGAAACAGAAACTTTTATATGGTGTTATTCTACTCCCTTGACCAGTGATCTAACACTGACATAATTTAAGAGACATAAGACATCATGCACCATTTGCAAATAATACTTTCAATGAAAAAAATTTAAAAACCAAATGCCAGTATGACTTGTGACTATTTCTGTCTCTCATGTAAAAGATATTTTCTTGATGCGGTTTGAACAAGAGCTGTTCCTTCCATTTTTAAATGGTTTGTGGCTTTTGGGATACTTTACAAAAAATAGAATCCGTTAAAAATTTAACAAGGCTTCACTTTAATAATAAATTTAACATAAGCTCCAAAAATTAAACACAAATACATATCAATGTGTCAGTCATGACACAGTTAACTAGTCTCATTACACAAAAACTGAATACTGTATACACAGTGAACTAGCTAGTTAAAAGTCATCTGTACCTGGAACCTTTCTATTTAAAATAATCCCCTCCAGCCTACTTTTGTGTACAAAGACTGCATTGAATTCCAGTTTTAAATATCTATTACAAAACTTGCCCTTGTGGAATCTTAAATCATTGTGATTGCTTTAAAAGTATTTTAAATATTTTCAATATTTCATATTTCAAATTATTTCAAATTTGTTATTCAGATTCTGTATTGATATACTAAATCTGCAGAATGTATTGCCAACAGATAGGGTGGATGTGATAGAAGTTAAAAGATTTCCAAAATTAAAAAGAAAATAAAAGTTTTTTAGGTCAGAAGATTTTTGTTTTATTCTGTTTAAAGTTTGGTATATATATAGTCATCCTATCTTTCAGCTATTCTAAATTTGTTTTGAGATACAAATATGATGTGAATTGATTATGAAGCCAGAATTTTAGGTTTGTAATGCTAATGTTTTTCAATTTCAAGAAGAACTTATATTTCTAATGTATTCTTGCTTCTTATCTTGATTTACATAACTGAAAGATAATTTCCTGATCTTACATTGACAGTAAATAATGCATTTGAGTATTGTCATTTTGATCAGTAGTATATTAAAACATGAAAGACACAATGCTGAAATCACGTAAAGCCAAGAAAAAATGGATAGAAAAGGGAAAAATAAAAATGTCAAGTACGATGTTGAATATGTTTCTTCTAGTAGATAATGAGAATTGTCACTGACCTTCTTCGAGTTACTTCTCACGTTTAAAGTACTTTCTCATTTAACAAGTAGGGTCAATCCATAAGATTTAATATTGACTAAGATGTCTGTTCTTGTTGGCAAGTGAAAGAGCTCTTCATTGCTAAAACTTACGATAGAGCTGTTTGTGTTTTTCCAATTTCAGGTTTAGGTCTCCTCAAATATCATTAATGGACATTTTGTTATCAAGCTGATTTTTAATTTTTGTTATCAGTTTAAAACAGAATATTTTCATTTGGAATATATGTTCATCAGTGATGTTTTTAATCAGCTAAATACTGAAGTAAATATATAGTGTTATGTTGCGAAAAGTAGATATTTTGCCTTCATATAACTGTATTTTTTTCTTTTTCTTTCTACTGTGACAGAAATCCTTCTAGGAGAATTAACAAACAAACAAACAAAGAATGCTTACAATTTTGAAAAGTTTATTGATTTACTTTACTTTGTGTTCTGGAAAGGCAAAGTAAAAATCTGAAGAAGTTGAAATATTTATAACCTTCCTACATCTTTCACTACTCATCTACCACAGTCTTTGGCCAAATATGAACTTATATGTTGGAGACAAAGGCAAATACACAGTTCCACTTGACTGATAGTCCCAGAATGCTTAAACTCAATGTTTTCATACTTGCATAATAGAGTCGTGATCCATGATGAATGAGCTTATCAATCAAACAGCATAGAGAAAACAAGCACTGTGCAAATGATAGAAGAATTAATACTTTAAATGCCAACCTGATTTCCAGAAGGCAACACTTCATCATTTTCATATGGTCTGAGAAGTCCTGATTCTTGTCAGTTTTTACTAACACAGACGGCAATGTCTTAAGTGAGAATGGGTAAGTCAAATATGGTGCTTTACCACGATAGCAAATGCATGCGAAACATATCTTGATGTAAAATTAAGTTAGAGATATTCACCTGCTGTCTACTTTTAATATCTAATTTAAGTTCAGTTCAGAACCCCTAATTTTTAAAAGCTGATATTCCTCATTGGTAAATAGAAAAAAATAGAAAACAAACAAATATTTTTTTTTTTTTTTAAAATGAACCTAACAGAGAAGGTAGATGATTTAATTTAGCATGTAGAGACTTCCTGTCATTTTTACAGAATTTTATTTATTGAGTTAAAATGAATTTTTAGTCTGGTAATCTACCTAGCTTCAGGGAAAAAAAAAAAAAACACTAAAAATCTAAAAAATTGTGGACAATCTGAAGCATAAAGAGTATAGTCAAAAGAGTTTATTCTTTAAGAAGATGCATTCTCTCAGAAAGTTTTGACTAACCCTTCTAGCCATTATTCTTCTTAATGCAGTCCACAAACACTTTAATATTTTTTGTTACAATACTTCAGAATATATATCCTGTTTTCATTATCTATGTCAGTATGATTAATCTTTAGCTGTAGTAATAAGAAATATAAGAAGCAACTTCTGTGCGTTTTAATTTTTAAATGAGCTATCATTACCATTATTATTTTTTTCATATTTTTTTTCTATTACAGAAGAGATGTTAGAGAGGTTTTCTATTGCACAGAACATAGTGTAATATTTTGAAAAGCAGTTCTAAAAGGAAATACACAGGGGACTAGGAGACCTGAAGGAATTAATTTTTAGTGTGTATGAATGTGGTGTGCTGGACAACACTAAGTAACAAAATATCACAATGTTATAAATCTGAGTTTGTATTGAACTGAGAAAAATCTGAAAAGCTGAAGGATCTTCACTAGCTTAATGCAATCAACATGTTATCAAATCAATCCCACTATGAAATTTAGTGAGGTTTAGTGAGGTTTTTTTTTTTTGTTTATTTGTTTGTTTCTTTGATTTAATGATTGATTCAAAACATGAGAGCAGTACCTGGGATAAAAGATGGTGTCTCATCTGCTCTCCCTCTGGATTAGAAAAAGACTGAGGTGAGCACCTACTTTGCAACACAGACATATCCAAGACAAACTTGTTCTGAAACAGCTCTCTTTCAAGAATATTATGATACACAACAATAAATAAACAGGACAGATATTTTGTTATAGCTTGGAGGTTGTTTTCTCACTTTTGCAGTGCAGTAAACATGCAAACTGTGAAAAGTAAAAATGTAAAAAGTAAACATGTCATTAACAAATGCAAAAAAATGCAAAAAATGCAAAAAGTAAACATGTCATTAACAGGGAAAAGCAACAGGCTTTGTTTTAATCTAATAATGCAGGATCTGTCTCAGGACTTGGCTAAATATGTTGTGGCCTGAACTGGTTTTCACTTTTTTTTAGCCCTGACAGAAATTTGCAATGGACTATTGCTTAAATTTCTTTCACTTTTAGTTTAGTTTTGTGCTTCTCGTTCATGTAATACCTATTGCTACGTAAAAGTAACACATAGTTCTTTAGTGTGGAATTAACTAGCTATACACCCCAAAGGAAAACATAGTGAAGAAGAGTGTGGGCACATGATGATAGCAGAGGTCCCAGACTGTAAATCACAAAACAAAACAAAAAAATTACTGTCCTTAAATGTACTTAAATGTAATCTTGTTAGCTGGGAATAACTAATTTTAATGATAACAAGGAAAAAGAATGAACATAATGTGGAATTTAGAAGCAATTAAAAGAGCCAAAGTAAGAAAATGGATGGAAACAACTCCAAAGCAAACCTAACTCTAAGAAGGAAGAAACTCTTACTACCAACCCCATATACTTCTTGACATAGGCTGCCAAAAGCTCAGGGTAAGAGGTCCTCTACACTGTATGCGTGTGCCTTTCTTGAAGAAGACCACTGCCTCCAGCCTTTGGATCCAGATAGAAACTGGAAGAGTGAACACTACACTGAGACAGAGGACATACTGGAAGTTTGTTCACAACAATTAATTATGTCCCTCTGTACCAGATCACTTGAATTGTGAGAGTCAGTGTCTTTATAAAGGGACTAATAATACTAAAAGTTGTACTGTGTTAGACTTCATTAAGTTTTTAAAAGTTTGACAATTCTTCTTAGATCTTCCTTTAAAAGACAAATGATAAATTGATTGAGTATAGCACTATATGACACTCCATGCAGTCACATAACCTAGATGCAGTTCTGCAAGGTTAAAACAGTCACACCAATGCTGGATCTCTCTAACTGGTTTTGCTTAGGATCACCCTACCCTATTCTTATAGACAAATGTTTTATAAATACAGCTTCCCCTAAACAGTAGGGACACACTATTCATAACCATGGCTTTAAGGTTTTTGTTGATCTTTCTCCCTTTTGTTCAGTGGCATAGGTACAGTCAATAAAAACTTGCTAGCTGCAATGTCTCTCCTCAAAGACATGTTTGCATTATGTTACTAGTCTACCTCACAATACTTAGATACTGTTCTCTATTCAGATCATCCAAACACCAGATCATTCAAACACCATTGTTCCAGGTAATGAAATACCTGACCAAAGGACCCCATAGTCACACAGTCTGGTTTTTGCTACATCAGAAAATTATACTTGAATATTATTGTTGCTGTGGTAAATATTGACATTCCAGGTAACATTTGCAGGATATTTCAGAGAGGCTGGTACTTCAAAGGCTCAAAATAATGTATCTTATTGAAATTTTCTGTTAAAATGCCTTTTATGTTTGAATCTGCCTTTTTCCTTAATTTGAGGAAGCCAATTTTACTACTGTTGCTTTGTTTTTCTTGGATCAATGAGCAAAATGATAAGAACAACTTCAAAGTAAGATACCAGAGAATAGGCCTGGGAGATATTTATATAATGCCTAGTTGCAAAGTAAATGCCAAAGCAATTATTAAAATAGAAAAGAAATATAGAGAACATATGGCCACATATCCTTGCCACAGTTCATGTACAGTATCAAATAAATACAGTATCAAAATAAAACAGCAAAATTCTCTGTGTTTTGAAAGAAAAGACTCTGAAGTTTGACTCTAACACTTTCTGAAATTTAAATGCAATTAACAACACAAAAAAGGAACTAAATAATAAATTAATTGCAGTATTAATTAATTTGTGAAGCTCCTAGATTTTATGGAGATGATAAATTTGATTACCACAAATGGAATTAGTTTATATTTGAAAATATTAGATGAAGAAAAGAAACACATTAATCAAGTGAAACAGAGAAATACTACAAACTGTGATGGAATAAGGCAAAGATATCATTGAGTAAAAATATATTATTATTATTATCCTAGACTATACCACAACAGAAGGCAGACATAGTATGATTCAAGCAGATTAAATGGTTATAATATTATTTAATAAAGTAACATCTGCAGTACCTAATGGCACTGTTCCTGAGGATTCGTGCACCAATGGCAAGAAGATAAACAGGGAGAAAGTGAGACAGCTGCTGAAGAGGGTTGCTGCCTTGGTGATGGAGGATACAGAGAAGGCAGAGTTACTAAATGCTGCCTTTGCTTGTCCTTAATGCTAAGGCAGGTCCCCATGAACTACAGAGCCCAGACACAAAACAGAAAACCAGGAGAGAGGTAAACTTTCTGCTGGTCAAGGAGGATTGGGTTAGGAATTATTTAGGCAAAGTGGAAGCTCATAAATGTATGGGCCCAGGTAGGATGCACCTGAGAATGCTGAGAGGACTGCTCTCCATCATCTTTGAGAGGTCGTGGAGAGCAGGGGAGGTGCCAGAAGTGCCAATATGTTTAAATAACTGAGGGAGGTGGTAAGGAGGGGAGGGTTGGTTGAGTTTGTTTGGGTTGTGGCCAGTAGCAGAATGAGGAGTAATGGATACAATTTGAAACATAAGAAGTTTCATCTTGATTTGAAGCACTTCTTTTCTGTGAGGCTGCCCAGAGAGGTTGTGGAGTCTTCATCTTTGAAAACCTTCCAAACCTGTCTGGATGTTACTCTGTGCCTTGTGCTGTAGGTATCTCCGCTTGAGTAGGGGGATTGGACCTACTGATCTCTAGAGGCCTCTTACAACCTCAACCATTTTGTGATTCTGTGAAAAGTGCAATGAAGTTGTATATCCAAGCAATAGAAATTTTCTTTAGAATTAGTTTTACCTGAGTTTACACTGTTTTTCTTCCCTTCTATGAAGTATTATGGCACTTTAAATTAGCCTTTAGCCTAAATGTTTTGCATTGTGTGATTGAATTTAGATGTCTGATTTTGTTTATTTAGAATCATCTTTAATTTTAGATTTTGTTGATATCTATAGAAGAAACCCTGACTGTAATTTGAAACTAAATTTGCATCTTTCCCTAAAAGAAGTTTCTTACCTTATATTTAACTGTCTTGTGTTTCTTACTGAGGTGGAACATTATTCTAAAGAGCTATTTGTCATGGCCTACAGTTGTGGTTAGCAAAGCATTCACCTCCCATACTTAGTCAAGTGGAAAGCCAAAGTAAAATTGCATGGCTTCTGATTATGGGATTCTCTTGTGCTAAAGCACAGTTCATAGAATCATACAATCACAGAATGGCTAGGGTTGGAAGGGACCTGTAGAGGTCATCTAGTCCAACTCCCCTGCACACGCAGGGTCGCCTAGAGCATGTGGCACAGGGTGATGTCCAGGCGGGTTTTGAAGATCTCCAGAGAAGGAGACTCCACCACCTCTCTGGGCAGCCTGTTCCAGGGCTCTGTCACCCTCACTGTTAAGAAATTCTTCCTCAAGTTCCTGTGGAACTTTTGGTGCTTCAGTTTGTGACCGTTACCTCTAGTTCTATCACTGGCCACCACTGAGAAGAGGCCAGCCCCCTCCTCCTCACTCCCTTTCTTGAGGTATTTATATACATTAATCAGGTCCCCTCTCAGTCTTCTCCAGGCTGAAGAGGCCCAGCTCTCTCAGCCTTTCCTCATAGGGCAGATGTTCCAGACCCCTAATCATCTTTGTGGCCCTGCGCTGGACTCTCTCTAGCAGCTCCACATCCCTCCTGCACTGGGGAGCCCAGAACTGCACACAGTACTCGAGGTGCGGCCTCACCAGGGCTGAGTAGAGGGGCAGACTCACCTCCCTCGACCTGCTGGAGACGCTCTGCTTAATGCACCCCAAGACCCCATTGGCCTTCTTGGCCACGAGGGCACACTGCTGCCTCATGGTCAGCTTGTCGTCCACCATGATGCCCAGGTCCCTCTCTGCGGGGCTGCTCTCCAGGAGGTCTGTCCCCAGCCTGTAGGCATGTCTAGGGTTATTCCTGCCCAGGTGCAGGACCCTACACTTGCCCTTGTTGAACTTCATGAGGTTACTTGCCGCCCAGTTGTCCAGTCTGTCCAGGTCCCTCTGGATGGCAGCGCAGCCCTCAGGGCTGTCAGCTATTCCTCCCAGCTTAGTATCATCAGCAAACTTGCTGAGGGAGCACTCCATCCCTTCATCTAGGTCGTTAATGAATAAATTGAACAGGACCGGACCGAGGACTGACCTCTGCTGGACACCACTAAACAGAGACCTCCAGCTGGACTCGGCACCACTGATTACTACTCTCTGGGCCCTGTCATTTAGCCAGAAACCTATTGACAGTAACCTAAATGCCAGTAACCTAAATAGCCTAAACCTAAAAGCCAGTAACCTAAATGACAGTACCCATCAAGGGGCCTTTAAAAGTCAGATTTTGCTGAGTCTGTTCTTAGAGAGGACCGTGATTTAAGAGAATTCACATGGGAGGACAGTCCCTGAAGGACAGCAAGATTGTGAAAGTTCTTTAAGATTGTAATGTTAATTTTCATCCTGAGACACCATGTTGGGATGGTGCAGCATATTTTCTGACATTTTGCCACTCTTCTATTTGTTACAGGTCCCAGTGAATTGTTTTTGCTTTGTCCAGTTAATTTCACTGTTTTAGTTAGACTAAGATAAAGACCTAGATTCTCGCAGGTGCCAGTATGTAAGTTAATGTTTCAGAAAAATGGAAGCAAAGAGACAAAAATACATAAGGTAACTTACAGTGTATTTTGCTGGCTAAGGATAAATGTAAGCATAGTTGTTATGATTCAGGGATTTAACATAGTAATATATCTGCACAGTCACAAGATAAATCAATTACTTTATTTGAAGTGTAATTTCTGCTGAAGGATTTTAGAAATTTAAGTGTCAAGATTTCAAAAAATAAAAAGTATACTGGAGTTGACTTTTGTTCAACCCATCATGGTCTAGACAAAATATAAGGCAAATGCTGCTTCATATTTGACACCATAAAATAATGATGGATACTTCAGCAAAATGCCAACTTGCTTATCTTTTATTGAAGAAAATAAAAATAAATTTTAAATTCTGTAGAGCTCTGCTCTAAAAATTAGTTTTATTCAACTTTTATTTTTTCTTTTTTTTTTTCCAAAGGTAATGATGAATAGAAAAAAAGTAGGAATAAGCAAATTTTATAAAATATAAACAAAATAGAAAAACAGATACATTTATTCTTTTGGAATAATACAAATTTGCTTTGTCTCTTCCTAGAAGAAGAATGAAAGGAGATATGACTAGTGAAAAAGGAGATAAAAAGAATAAAATATGTTTTTTTCTGATGATGGGACAGTGCTTTTAGGAGATTAAAAATGATAACTACATTCTCATTTCTTGCAATTATAATTGCTATATTACAGAAAGATTCATGTGAAACTTTTTGTTTTGGTTTGAATTTTTTTTTTTGCTATTCTTTGTTTTTATTTTTTCCTTCCAATAACTATTTGGTGGACCTTCTTCATAAGCCACAAATTAACAAGTAAAATTAAAAAAGGTCAAAATATTCTTCTGCCTGCTGGGCTCATTGGGGTAATAGGACTCATTGGAGTAATAGGGCTTCCTGATGTCTGAAGGTGTGAAGGTGGAGTTGTATTTCATAATTTTGATATCTAGCTACCTAAACGGTTCAGTAGTCTTTGTAATAGTTGCATTTAGTAAACCTGATACAAATTCCAATATTTGCCAATTGCAAATTACTATATTTACTTATTTTCCTAAAATATTGTTTTAAGGAAAAAAAAGATTCCTTTATAATTCCCTACTTGCTTCTCTAGTTTTTATTTTTAAACTTTGATATATTTTGCTATTTTAAGAAGTTTGGGTTCTTGCTGTTATGCAAATTAAAATTATTAAATTCTAGGGCAGCAAACTTCCATTTAAACAAACCATATATAGGAGATCTGCATATGAAGATATACATAAGGAAGTTCCAGATCTGAATTTTTCAGAGAAAAAAAATGAATAAAATTTCTAGTATGACATCAGCTTGCTGCAGCTTTTACTTTGTTAAACTGTTTCTCAGCAGTAATCCTACTTCTAAAGCATGTCTATACTTATAAAGAAATCCATGCATACAAACACAAGTTTTCTGATGCACTTTTGCCTGAATCTTTCAGCAGAGTGAGGACTGAAGTAGAATTCAAGAAGCAGCTGTATGGAAGTTACACCCAGTGCATCTTGGCTCAATAAGCCTCTACTTGCTCATTTCACTGATTCTATATCATATATTTAATCTAGCTAAAATTATAAGATGGAGCCATTTTTGCCCTGATCAAAGCATTAACTTTAGGTAGAGAATAATTCAAACTATAGGTTTTCAAAATGTTACCAAATATGAGTTATCATTATTAATATGACATTAATTCTCTTATTTTATTTTAGGAATAGCTTCCCAATAATAGTCCCTATTTTAAAAATGAATGAATCAGAAAATTAAATCCAAGATTCATGTTATTTAAAAAAAGCAACACCCCCCCCCCCCCCCCCCCGGCTTATTGTATGTTTTGAGTAAGATCTAGTAAGTATATGCCAGCTCCAGACTTTTACACAAACTTCCTTTTTATTTTGAGCCAGAACTCTAGCTAAAGAGTAAAGCTAATTCTTCGCTGTGTTAATCATGACACATGTATCCAAACCTGGCTGAGGTGGAGCCAAGCACCTTGTTCCTGCTCTGAACACTTTCTGTGAACTTAGTCTGTTTTTGCAGCTCCTATGAACTACTGAGCAGATTTATGCAAGGCAGTATCATATTTTTTCCTCCTGCTGCTCCAGACCTTTACATCCTGATGCTAGGAGCCAGATGTCTTGCTACCTGCTGTGCTAGTAACCAACGTTTCATAGAAAACACAGCTCCTCTTTTTACTAGTCTTCAGCTTGTATTGAAAAATTATGTCACTGTTAACAATTCTGAGAAACATCATTATTCTCCAAAGAGACATTTATAAATTGTGGACAGAGGAAAAAGGACCTCTTCTAACATTCACATTAAGGTAGTTCTGTCTGCATAAAAAGTCACTCCTGGTATGCATAGATAACAGCAAGCTATTGCAGGCAAATCAATCTGTTCTACCCAATTTTGTCAGGCAAAGAAACTAACATTAGCTTTTGATAATGTGGGCCACATTCAACCGGCTCAAAAGGGGATCAGTGTTTCCCACTGCTTGCTTACCTGACGTGGTCAAATTGATCATCAGTCCAAGGATAGTGTTGAACAAGCCTTTTGGTATCTTTACAGATATAGACATAGATTCAATAAAAGCAAGCACATTCCTGAGAAACTTCAATTTTGATAGGACAGAAGGTGGGTAAAAAGCTGTAGAAGGTAAGGACTGTGTAGTCTAAGTAAAATGATTCTTACAGTCCAACTTGCCTGTGTCGTGATCATTTTCTCTATTTCACAGTTTGTCCTTGAGTAAATAGAACAAATAACAAATAAATAGTAGGAAAAATAACAAATAAACAGTACAATAGCCTTGGATACCTATGAAATCGCTACTTTATATTGTGCAAGGCTAGTATCAGAACTATATATTTTAATGGTTAATTATATATATAATTAACAATTAACCATTAATTATATAAATAAATTTTATATATATATATATTATATTTATATATAATATATATATATAATAAATTTATATATAATATATAATTATATATATTTTACAAAAGCATAGCAAAAATTTAGCTTTCTCAATTAAATAGAATAAATGTGACATATTTAAAGTCTTTTACTCTTCAGTTAAATTCATTTTAGCTGATGAGGGAGGAATGCTTACTAAATATTTGTATGTACTATTAAACAATACTATTATCATCTTTAGGATACTATGGAAGAAACATCTCAACAGGAATTAAAACTGTGACATGGTCTCAGATGGTAAGATTGTATTTCCCACTTCATAAATAAAAAGGGAAATTGATGTAGATTTTTGATTATTTCTAACTACCTTTCTAAAATCCAGAGTTATAACTGACCTTCTTTGAAAGATGGTATCTACAATAGATTTTGCAGAACCTTTGAGTACTTTGGCTACATCCCAAAGAGGGACCTCAGGGAACTAATTGTATGTCAGGGAATTAAAAATCTAGTTTACTTGCTAATTCCCACAGGTGAGAATTGTGATATTCCTTCATTCTCTTAGACTCTCAAAGAAAGCAAACTAGTCAGAAAAAAATACAAAAATCAAAAAAAAAAAAGTTACAAAAGACCAAAGAAGGCAAGAAAACAAAAGGAAAATCAACTGCTTCAGTGGTGTGTAGATATCATGTTTAACATCTGAGAATTCCCTGAGAACAGGGTTAGGGCTGTGCTCATCTGGAGCTTATCAGCAGACTACAAAAGATTACAGTCTGTTTTGGGACTAGGCACAGGCACATGATCAACATTTGAAACTTACCAGAAATTCAGTATGGCAACTATGTTAGTACTGAATGACTTTTCCTCAGGCTATAGTGGGAATAAAGACAATATCCATCAGAAAACCATCAGAAAATTTAGTAGAACAAAACATTTTTGGTTTTAGATAAATTAGAACAATACAGTCATCACCCTACTTCTTACAAGAGCAGCATTTCTGGGCCAGGAATAAGATTCTGGATTCTGCTTTTGGATATTGTCAGTGAATTTATACTTTTGGTGAATCCTGGTGACAGTAAAAATTCTCGTTGAGTTCCAGTATACAAAGTTTTCCAAAAATCATTGGTCTTGATACATTGCACAGCCTTGTCAAAGGATCTGGATATGTATAGTACTTATTAAAATAATCTTGCCCTTTACATAAAAGTCTAGATTTATAATTTTTTTTTTTTAATTCTAGCAGACAAAATTATCAATAATGAAGCAGAGCAGGCACTTGAGCTTAATATTTTCACGAATATTTTTGGCAGCTAAATAGATTTTTTTTTTTTTTTTTTGAAAAAAGAATGGCATTAGAATATCCCTACGTAATGCACATAACATTTTTTCAGTACCTCAGTCCTGGGTTGGGTGGGATGAAACACAAGGATAGAGTGAAAAATATTATCATAAAAGGAGAATCTCACTATGTAATGTTTTAAATTTACAGACTACCCCATTACAGATGGAAAATATATATATTTATTAAATATTTCAAATTTCCAGAGTGGACACTGAAAAAGTAAATCATTCACTCTGTTTGACCTTTCTTCATTCACAATCTCCATTCTTCAGAGCGCATTAGTTTTTACGAGATTTATTTCCAGTTCTGGTTTTGAATCCCATACGGAAAGTAACTCGGGAACAACCTCAGCTGAACAAACAGAACATGGACATAACTTAGGTATGAGTCTACATATAATGACACTGTACATAAATAGCTTGTCCAGTTTCTTCAAATTTCCCCCCCATCCTCAGAAAGCACAGGAATTGTCTATGAACAGCTGTTTTGTATTATATTCACTATTTTGAAATAGCAAAATAGAATTATATTATTGTCATAGAAGGTGAAAGCACAAGATAATAGTTTACCCTATATACGTACAATTCAGTAGGCTGTCATACAAATTGCCTATTATTCCCAAACTAATGTCAGCAATTCCCTTCTTTAGTTTAGGAATAAAAATTCTAAAGGATGGTGATACTGAAGAAATTACAAAGGTTTTAGTTTTCATATTCTGTTCATCACTGGCTAAATCTTATCCTAAGTTATTCAGAGGGGTCCAGATGTTCAGGTTTATTATCCTTCTATAAAAACCATCACCAAGAAATTACAAACTCCTGCTTAAAGTTTTTTTTTTTTTTTTTAATCTTTGACTAGTGATATTAAAATGCTACTATTGCTTTCCTTTTATTTGACATGAGGGGAATAGCTAGCTAACTTTACCTGTCAAGAAAAGAAAAATACATTTTTTTTTAAAAAAAAAAGCTCTTGCTAACTTCCATTAGAGGGTATCCCAGCCTCATTTTTATTGACATCTCCTGACTTTCAGCATTTTCCCCAAAGGCTTTTCAGGAAAGTAGTAAAATGTAGTCTTGACTGGTTTTGTCAATTTATGACTTCACTTGTTATTTGATTTCTTTTTTAACCTTTTGCATTATGGCTTTTGTTTCAGCTCACAGCAATAGAGCAAGAGAAAGAAAAGATAAGAGGATGGGTTGCAAATCTTCTGAGTATTCCAAAGCTTGAATTCAATGCACAAGGGTATCCTTAAAAGTATATCTGGGTTGATTCATGTTTTTCTGTCTGTACTATGCTGAAAAATTCAGCAGCGAAGTAAGTGTAGCTAGTGATTTTTCACTCAGATTTTCCATACTCAGGTGGGAACAAAAGTACAAGATAAAATTGGAAATGTTAATTCATCTGACCTTAAAAAAATACTAAATGAGGATTACAAATTGAAACCAGAAAACTTCACTGAATATATACAGCAAAATGTGTTTTAGGTGATAATGTGAAATGTGAAAATAGAAATATGATTTCAGAAAGAAACAGATTTTCATTGTTATAACTTTGATAGCAATATCACTAGTTCTCCACACAGATGTTAATTCAATATCTTTATATGTTAAAAATGTGTCTTTTATGCAGAAGTAAGACTACTTTACTAGGATTTTTTTTAGTTTGTTTGTTATGAGGGTCAGAAATTGTAAAGTAAAATTCTGATGAAAATCCTATTAAGATATTGTTCCTGAATGAATATTTATTGTTATTTATTTGTGTTTTCAGCATTCATCAATCTGCTGAGCTGAATCCAATCCAGAGAGACCAGTACCTTAAAGAGTTTGGAGAGGTGTACTTATTGGATCCTGTCCTGAAACTCTGAGGTAGTAAATAGCATGAGTAATACCATACATTGTTATGTATGGTATACATGTATATATGTATACATATGGTATACATGTATGTATGTACATATGTATGGTATACATACACTGTTTTTACATTTTGTGAATTCTTTTAGAAATATTTTGCAGAACAAAGCTCCTTACTTTCATACACTGCAGATGATATGAACATGCCATGCTGTTGTGAGCACATGAAAAGGAATAAAACTACTGTCTTCCCAGTCTGCAGTACAATAGCTATAGTATGCTATACTATTTAGTAATTAGTAATATTTTAAACTTCATGCTAGCATGGTAGGAAACAGAACAGATACTCTGAATTCTACAGGTGAGTTAGTTAGATGTTGCTATCCAGTAGGCTGGAACAGATGCTTCCTGTTCAACCCACTCTGGTATGCACAGGTGTTAAAAGAGTACTTGGAGGTTTCAGAAGATGAGCTCCTTTTCTGTAGCAACATGGGATATGTTCTGTGCTCTATTTCTCCCCAATGCTGTGGTCTTACTTCGTTAATTTGCATTCTTGACTACATTCTATGCTAAAAATAACAAGTCCCAAGACAGAGCTTGCAAAGAGACCTGACAATTGGTTAAATCTGATTATTATATTAAAATGTTAGAATTCACCTCATTACCCAGCATACTTGGCTCAATGATTTATCCCATTAACCTGAGGCTAAAGATGCAGCATATGATACTCATTTCTCTAGAGGTTAATCTCAATGGATCTTTGTTAAGGTTAAAGGCTTGTTTCAGGACAGACTGCAGTAATGTCACTTTTAGTAACACCTTGACACCATTTTTATTACAGGATTTAAACCTAATAATACCCTATTAAAATGAAACAGATGTTTATGACATTGCATTTCCATAACATTTTTAGATTGATAGATAAATGCTACTAAAATATTTTGAGCTTTTTTTTTCCTTTCAACTATATCTATCACTGCACATTTTAGATCAGGGATCCTTATTTACTGACTCTATTGAGATAATGTTGCGCATTAGAATCATCCTCTCATTTATTTAATATGATAATTTGCTTAGATGCCGTCTGTCCTAAAATGTTTATAATATATAAACCTTTAAATAGTACTAAAACGGATCTTCCTGAGTTTCCCCACACCTATTAGAAGTATTCTAGGCAGAGAAATATAAAATGTGCCAATAAATTAGAAAATAAAGATTAAGAAGGTCATAGAAGTACATTTTACAATCATGTTTGCTAAAATATATGCAACATTAAAATTCTGATTCTACATTCTTATGACAAAGGCTGTAATGAGAACAGAAAATACTATGAGTCTAATCTATTCTCTTGACTATTTAAGTATAACTGTAACCCAATTGTTATCTTCTACTTAGAATTAAAGAATTCCAGTCCCTCACATTTTTCTAAACTGGAGGGCTAAGAGAATATCTAGATAATATCACAAAAATTGTTTTGAGGAAAAGGAATGTGGAGCAGTTAACCTCTCCATCATTCATTTTTTCAATATTTTCATCTTTCTCCTTTCATTTCAGATCATATTTTCATGCACTTCATTTACATGTTTTTTATAATTAACACATAAAAAGCAGCATATATTTTCTATGACAGTTGCTGTGATGGTTTCTCATGTCTTCATATCTGTAAATTTTGAGGAAATTTTTGGTCTCATCTACTGTCAATGGTTTATGCATTAACTTAGCTACAATAGGCATAGCTGTATAGAGTAGAGGCTATATAAATCATTCAGGATAGACTTTTTTGCCTAAATTTTTTTAACAAAACAAAAGGTTTTGCAAAAGGCATTTCTCCCAAATCCAATTTCATCCATTTACACAGCTTTTGGGTTCTCCTGTCAATAACTGTAGGCTGTTTCTGAACAGGGTTGTTGCTATAAGCTTATGAATAATGGAAGGTGCAAGCAGACACCAATTGTTGCTGCCAGCAGTTTGCAAGACTGGGTCTGGCCTGTCAAAGTTGCTGGATTCTGATCGCTGTCCTTATGGGACAAACTAATTTAAGATAAATATAAATGAGTTATCTAAATTTAACACTAAATAAGCAGAATTGTTGCTTCATTGTAAACCAAGTTCTTCATACTTCCCTGGGAAGGTTAACAAATTATCAAGACAATTATCTATGACATTTTAACTACAGTTGCACTTTTTGAAACAGAATGGCAGAATTATCTTCTGTCATTTAAGTTCTCAACTAGCTGTAGATGGGATAGTTCTGGCTTTTTCACTCGTTTTGACTAATTCAAAATTATTATTTTTTTTAAATTATCATTTTCACTCATTTTTATGGTGGTAACTCTTCTGGATAAACTTATCAATTTTATTTCTAAGTGTATCATCAGTGAGCATATATCAGTTTTTTAATAATAGCTACTATAAAACAGAAAGATTTTCTTTTCTGCTGCTCTGATTGAACTATTTGTCTGGATATCTATGTTGCCATATCCAGCTGTTTGGGTAACTAGAAAGCAAGTTGGAAACTCACATAATGGGCTTTCCAGGTCTGCCTCTATTTACAATTAATTACAAAAACTCTCATGTAAAGTTCAGCAAAATTTCAGGGAAGAAAGCTAGACCTCTGAGTTATGTTCCCTATTAGAAGAGGAGGCTGCCTTCCTTCCTTATCCACTTTCTTCCTAGACTCATGTCTCTCCTCAGAGAAGGGCAGAGAGGATCTGTAGCTGTATGAGAAGACTACTCTAGGAAATGGAGAAAGCCTGGAGGAATAGAAACAAGAGAATATGTCAATCCACATGAGAGTTGTATGAAGTTGGTCATATTTCTCCATTTCTTTATTTTAGTGGCTAGTAAACTATCTAGTGGCTGAGTCAAACTTGTTAAGTGCCTGAAGTTCAGTTGGATGAATTTATATTCGAAATCTCTAAAATATATTAATGAAAATATTGTTCATTTAGCTTTTTTTGGGGGGTCGGGTGGGGTGGAGGAGGAGGAGGAGGTGGGGACTGGGAGGTAGGTAATTTTGAATAAATGATAGTTAGAGCATTAATTACTTCTAAATGATAACTCATGTTTTATTTCCTTTCATTTTGAATTTTAGGCCTACAAAGACTTATATAAAAGAAAAAAAAAAACTTTATTTCATTAATTTATAACTTACACCATTAATACAACCCTCATACCTCTTAATTTTCAAGAATAGATCCATGAAGTGTAATTCCATATAGAAAAACTACTGTTAAAATATATCTATTTTAAAATAAAGAACTTAATATATTAAAATAAAAGAATTAATATCTTATATGATATATTAATATGATATATTAATATTATATGATAATTAATACCTTATATTATATATTTCACAATTCCCTTATTATTTTGTACTATGTATTTTTTTCATTTTCATTACAGAAAAACAAATTTATTCCTTATACTTTCTAAAGTTCAGGATTTTGCTGTAAATCTTTTCTAGAAAATATAGGCAAATACCTATAACATGAGGAGAAAGATTCTTTCTTCTTTCTTTAAAAGTCATTGGTATTATCCTAACTTAAATCAAAGCTTTGATTTTGTCTTTAAGATACTTTGTCAAATGCAACCAACAAAATAGTATTGATGTCTTGATGGAATCTTTAGTTGACAATAGATTTGGAGTAATAATACTTTAACCTATTATTTGGAGACAATTTAGAATTCTAAACACTGCTACATACAGATCATGGATGGAGCCAAACTTGATAACTGATAAAATATTTAGGAAAATATATATTTAAGAAAATTTAAGTGATAGAAGTTGACCTCATGATGACAGTATCTTTTTGATGTCAAATGCATGTCTAACATATATATATATATAAAACATTGTTTCTAGTTACAGTGACTTTGCAGTCTAGTTTTCAAAGGATTTCCTGTGTTTTTAGTTGTGTTGTTTTGCACAGGTATAAATATGCAAAACTGAAAAACAAGATCTTATGATCTCTGATATAAATGTATTAGGAGTGCAAAGGTTCTTATGAATGAAGTCTAATAAATTGTCCATATTAATAATACACAGTTCTTTAAAAGTCAAAGGCTTTTAAAATTTAAATGTTGGACTTTCATATCAGGATATCATATTGCCTAAGAAATTATGTTTATATGAGTTTTTCCCCCCTATTAAGAGGCTAATTTTTTCTATTCATCCTGTCAATCACAACTTCTATATAAAGTTTTACCCTTAAAAGATTAAAATAATGCCAATATATTTCTTAAGAACTTTCTGAAATATTCATGTTTTATTTCTCTGTTTAATCTGTATCATATAAAAAGTACATTTTAAGTGACAGAGATCAAATTTTATGGGTAGTCATTTGGGATAGCCTCAATAGTTTTACTGAGAACTGTTATTTGTCAATAATATTTAATGTTCATTTCTGTTAAATCTTCCCTTCAGCAAAAAGGAAATATAGAAAATAGGAAATAGAAATATGAATAGGGCAGCTGTGCAACTGAGACCAGAACTTCGTAGATGTGTGTTCTTATTTCTTTGCTATCTCACTGCAAACTCACCTAACTTGGATTTCTGATGCATTCAGCACTTTTCAGTCTCTGTGTAATTATTAGAAGCTTCATATCATCAAACAAGACATTAATAGTTTTTTTAGATAATTTCTTGCTGAAAGTTTAAATTGACATATAAAAATACAATCTGTCATTTAAAAAGATATTCAGCAAACAACATATTTAAAGTACTTTCTTACTCAAGCTTAAATGGCCAATCTCTAGAAAAAGAAATAAAACCAGAGATGCTCTAAATGTTGTGAAAATATGTTTTTAATTTATAATTCAATTACTGCAACAAATACAAAAAAGGTGTAGAATGTTCAGTGTGTTACATTTTCATGCAGCATTTCTCAAGCTCTGTGCTTGCCTTCTTTCAAGATACAGTAGCGGATAATCAGTCTACTTTCTGGGTACAGTTTCCACACACTAAAACAAATTAAGTATAAAATTTTAAGAATAATATAGAAGTTGAGAAGTTTAAGAATATATAGAAGTTGAGATGTGCTTATGAGAGATTTACTCTGTCTCCTAATGAGCTACCCAATCTAGCTGCCTGAATTAATAGGCCTATCTTTCATTCAGATTGAAAACTCTTTAGAAGAAAAGGTATTCCTAGTTTTTAAACACACTTGCATTCCAGATGTAAGGTTGTATATATTATGGTCCTTGTCAGTTTGCTTCTCTTTATTTATTTCAGTTGTCATCATTCTACCTACGAGATGCATGAGGTCCTCTCTCTCTCCCAATTTGCCTTAAAAAAAAATTAAAAACATTTAAAATTAACATTTTAAATTTAACATTAAAAAAAAAAAAATCACCAGAGCAGGTATTGAAATTTCATATACAGTCACTCTTTGTTCCTAACATTCTCCAAGTTTCTCTAGTCTACTACAACTCATAGGGAGCAAAGAATTGATAATTCTTTATAGACACAATGAAACACAGTTTCAAAATACTGATAGTAAGAAAAAAAAAATAATTGTAAAATTTTCCACATTAAATTTCTAGGAGAATAGTAGAAGTAGTTATAATACGTATGTTCTCATAGAAATGTTAACTCCCTGAAGACTCTGTTTCATTTTTCTGGATGAAGCCTGAGAAAAGTGTTTGCAGATCCTTATCTGTCTGAGTTTAAATAAGATATTTTGAACACTTCAAAATGTATATTTAAAATTCACTTTTTGCCAGTAACAGTTTAAACTGCAGTTTGCCAATGGATCCACTTCCTTCATCTGGTTCTAACCATTCTTGTTCATTTCTACTGGTGCTGATAATGAAAGGAAAAAATAATAAATAAATATATATAAATATAGATGATACAGATAGAGATAGATATACATGTAGCTGTAAAAGAATATAAAAATAATAATAAAAATAATAAATAATATAAAATAATAAAGTTGTTTTATCTCCAAATTTCACTACTCTACTGCTCTAGACTATTCTGAAGTATTTGAAAAAAATCTCATTGTTCTATCACCTTAGAAAGATGAGTGATGATCAATGTTATCATTGCATAATTTACAAAGTCTTAAGGATTTGAAAGGAAGAGAAAAAGATCTATATTACGGATAACTATCTACTCTCAAAGATGTAGGATAACAAGATGCAGAATGTTTACTTAGTTGTCATATATCTTTACATTTACTACGTATGCGATACACGTTCACCAGAGTCTTGCAGCTGATTATCAGAACCCATTAGGAATTTTGTAGAAACTATGGCATTTCCTAAAATACAAATCTGATATGATAGATTTAGCTAAAGTGGAGGTGCCGTTATATTTTCACTCTTATCTGCCTTTCATGAGTACTGCCTTACCATGACCTACATACACTTTTCCAGTGTGCTCTAGCTATTTTGAGCAAGCTTTCCCCAGAAGTCTCAACTTTGATTTCAGTTGTTATACCTTTTTGAATTCTATTTACAAAGCATATTATGCTGCTGGTACTGTGTTCCCCATTCACTAGGTCTCCTTTGTTACAGAGTGAATCACAGTTGTACTGAATTTTGCTAGCTGTCTATTTTCCTTCTCTTTCTTTTCCTGGGTGGGTACTGTGAACAAATGTAACACATTCTGCCAGTGGGACTGGCGAGGACAGAAGCTGAATAATGTCTTCTGAAGTATTCTCTTTGGAACAGATTGCAGCTCTGAAGTCAATATATTTTATGAAGCAATAATATGGAAAAGAATTCGCTCCATGGCTAAGCTCAGGCTTCTTTTAAGTCTGAAAAAGTGTCTTTTTTTTTTTTTTTTTTTCTCCTATCTGAAATATTATGTTCCTGAAATCTCCTTCATGAAAACATTCTCCTGAGATCAGGACATGAGCAAGTGAACAAGCATCTAACAAGTGAGATGAGATTTTCATTGCAAAACAAAAAAGTTCATTTTAATTTCTTGCAGAAATAGAGTGAATATAACATCAGCCATTTCTCACCATTGCAGTCTCAGAAAAAAAAAGTTTTAAGAAATTGACTAAAGGTAAATTAGCTACAGTGGGAGTAATTCTAATGCTTACCTGAAATAAATCAGCAATACTAGATGAATGTGCACAATTCATTCTTTCTCTAGAAATCTTAACAACTGGCAGGCTAGGGGTTTTTTACAGTTTTAAATCAGAAAATGTTCAAATCATAACATTTTGCAACAATATTTTTTTTTAACATAGTCATTTATGCCTCAAAAATAGAGAAGGGTCTTTCTGCCTGATTAAAATAGTAAAGACTCAAATTTTTGAATATTCACATAAGTTATGTGAGGATCAAACAGACTGAAAAAGCATTTTTATATTTATAGGACATAGAAAGATAGAATGACCTAGATAAAATAATCAGTAGACATAATGGTGTGATCTAAATTATCAGGTCATTTAGGTGTTTGAATTTCATCATCCTGTGCTGTAAGTGAGTGCTATAGCCAACATATTACTTCACCACAGAATATTCTTTTCCTGGCTTTTTTTTTTTTCCCTCCCACTTTGAAAGTCCATCTTTTATGCAAAATAGGTGTCAACTCTTTCCTAGGAATGGAAGGCTTTTCTCTGTATTCTACGTCTCCTTATGAACTCTAAGACTATAAGAAAGGTCAATATGACTGCAGTTTAATTATATAAAATATGCAAGAATTACATGAATGTATCTAAAGTAGTTCTGTGCTTCTAAGACTATGATCCCTGAAAGAAGTTTGTTTCATTAGAAGCAGAACTAATAGAAGCAGGTGATTTATAATATTGCTTATTTTGCTGCATCTGTCATCTGTCCCTCAGAACAAAGATAATACTAATTCTGCTTTTTAGTGTTGCCAGTGATTCTTTTTCATCACAGAGAGATGACATCACAGAAACAGACGTTTCAACCTGGAGGGAATTATTTGCATTTGGCTGGGCAGGACAAAGAAACTGTCCTCTGGATGTCTCCTGAGGTAATATATTTATGTTTTATTCACTTTGAGTTTTCTTCAGAGGAATCACTATGATCTCTCCTCCAGGGTCCCAGTAATTTTCAATAAGATTATAGGGACTTAATTACCTTGGAAACTCCATCACATTTTATGAATATTTGCCTATATTCTATCATAATGGGCTCTAGAGACAAAATATGTAGACAAAAAGTTTAATTGGATATATTTTATATCTTACAAACTTTGCTAAAACTTAGTTTAAATTTTAAAATAATTACATAAGCATCTATAAATGAGCTTTGTGATAAATCTGTATTTTTGAGTTAGAAATGTCATTTGTCTGGCAGAAAATAATTATTTGTCATACAGACAAGTTTCTGCTGAAATCAGAATATTTGATAGAAATGGAACAATTTTTTTACTACTGTAATAGAGCCCTTGGCAAAGCCTATTATAACTTATGTGTCAGGCAAGTTTCCAAGTCTGTGTGGGTTTTGGCCAGCTCTCCTGGTTTACTTTTTTGGCATGAAAGGCCTGCAAGGCCACTCTCAGGTTGTGATGCTAGGATATTTAACTGCTGAGGAAGCATCTTTGCAAAACAGCCCTGAGACTCTGTTTCTTCTCTCTTTCTTGGATTCCTTTTTTTTTTTTTTTTTTTTTTTTTTTTTTTTTTTTTTTTTTTTTTTTTTTTTCTTTCAAAGTGCAAAGCATCATCAATCCTTAAACATATTGTTATTATACCTTCCCTGAAGCATCTCCTGTTCTATATTAATTTAGAGATTGACCTTGTATCTGATCTATTTCCTGTGTTCCTGTTTTTTTGTTGTTGAACCAACAGGACTGAATAATTCCATCTATTTAGGAAAAAAAAAAGAAAAAAAAAATCACCAAACACCCCTCATATAATTGATCTTTAAAATGGCAAGAATTCCAAAAACCAAAGATTATAATGACAATATTGTAGACAAGCGATCTAGAGATCTAGAGAAAAGATCCCTATTAATCTAAGAAGGAGTCACAGTTATTCTGGCAAACTAACATGAGGGAATAAGGCCAACCTGTATTGCTGTTTTTTAGCCTAAAAGTTGCATGGTTTTTTGAAGAGAGGAGGTTAGAGGTTTCTCACTTAGGCAGTTAAGAAAAACAAAAACATTTGAACTTGTAAGCAAGAGATGTCACAATTATATACGTAAATATATATATGTGCATGTTTAAGTGTGAACATATATAAGTATGTGCCTAATTTTGTGTGTGTGTGTGTGTGAGTATAAAAGAACTGTTGTAACCAGAGTGCCATAAAGCCTTTCATAGATCAATAGCAAAATCTAGTGCAAATGACCCATTGACTGAATTGCCTGGAAAAAATCTGCCTGCTTAGTTATCTTCTGGTAGTGCCTTGGGATGATCATACTTTTAGTAGTATTGTACCAAAACAAAAACAAACAACCAATTAAACATACAAAAAGTTTGGGTCTTAGGAGTCCATACTGTTAAATGAGTCATTTAGTTTGCATCACCATAAATATACAGAGTTATGGAATGTAATTATATGCTGCTGATTAAGAAAATCTAATCAATGACTCACTAAGTATAGACTGAATAACACTGAAAAAATAGTTTTTAAGTGTGGAGAGCAGAGATCTATGTTTCCTATATTCATCACAGATCACTGAAATAGGTAGACGAATGTCCAAAATGTGCTCTCAACACGTGACATATCGAACATATGAACGTATGAAATGGTGAAAACTGTAATGCACTTTACAGGTTAAATTATGGCTCATGAAACTGAGAAGAAAAAAAATCACTTGCAATATCCAAGCACTGTTAAATGTAGTTAAGTTTGGAAAAGTTTTACTTTTCTAAAAATGTATTTACCAAGTAAGTTTTTTTTTTTTCTTTAACAGTTTTAATTTCTTTTTATAAAAGCTTTAATTGGTAACACATATTCATAACTTCTTCTAATTTTAATTTTTAGAAATGAGGATTTTCTTTTTCACTTATTTTGACCTTCTATTCAGAAGAAGGGACCTTCTTCTATGTGTGTGTGCATCATCTATGCTCTTTCTTTCAAAGATTAAAATAAAATAGAGAGAGAAATTCTTGTTACTGAGATGCTAGCAATTGCATGGATATTCTTATTTATGATGTTGTTTCTGCGTGTAGCTGGGCAAACAATACGTGAACAATCATTCTGATTCTGTTTCTCTCATATTAAATTGGCAGTCATATTGGTGACTATTTTCCACAACTAGAATTGGACTGCAATAATGCCATTAAGATGATAACAATAAAATGCTGCTCATTAACTTAGTAATCGAAAATGGCAGCAGAAAAAAAAATACTGTTGTCATTTCTCAGTACTGAACCATTTCTTTGTGGTACTTTTGAACTCTGATTTTGACATGTCACTCCTAAAAACTGCAATATATATAGTTATTGTTTCCTTTTGCAAATATATGATTTACATACTTATGTAAATATTCATATGCTTGCATACACACACCTATACAGTCAGTGTATATGTATCAGAGATTCTGGAAGAACTGCCTCTACTTTTGCCAACTGGTGTCATTTTTCATTATGTTCTTCACTTGTTTCAAATTTACTTGGCTTGGTGTTTCAGCTTTATCAGAGAATTGAAGTACTGTGGGACTTGATCTTTAGCATATGGTAATTAAAACATCATGTATGGAATCTAGGTTACATGATGTAGACATCTATGGTCTGGATATCTAAGCTAGTTACCCAAGTTTTCATTGCAATAATAGTGACACATAAGAATCTTTAAAAATCAGTGTGTGTTTCCCTAAATTAGACATCTGAGCTATTTTAAAGGAGTCTGGCTCAATGCTAACATGTATTAGGGAAAAATTATCACTTACTAAAAATTTACATTTTCCTTTTTCTCCTAAATGAAATGCAAACCAAACATGTAATAGTTGTTTTTCATCATTTTATTATATATGTTTAAATTTATATGGCACCTTTTCAAAATGTTCTTTCTGTATTCTTTTAGTATCTTACTATATTTTTAGTATTATCTCCATACTTCAAAACCAATGCACAAATTTTACAAGTAACTTAGCCTATGAGTTTTCACCTCTAAGGTTTTATATACCCAATATTATCTTTGCATAGACTGATCATTACAAACTTGATAATTTTATGGATATTTTAAATAAATAAATAAATAAATAAACTTTTATTTTATTTTGTAGTTTTGTAGTCAGCATCATTATTGATTGGATTTGAAGATGAAGTCTGCTTTTCTTATATCAACATCAACAACAACAAAAAGCAAAACAAGGAAAGAGTATTTCAGCAGGCATTTAAGACTTTGCCGCTTCAAAATGTCTGCTATTCTGGTGCTGACAAATATTGATAGAAAAGCTGTACTGTAAAAGTAAAACAAAATCTGACAAGTGTTCCATGTGGGCTTAGATTATTACAAGAACATCCATGTCAGTCTAGTCCTACTGTAAAACATGTTCAGTATTCCCAAACTGGCATTTGTCAGTTTATCTAAACATTGTAACATTCATATGAGCACTATATTCACCTATGTTAGATTCTATAAGATTCTAATCAAGAGTTAGCATTGTGATTTTGAATCTCAGAAATCTGTATGCTTTGTGTTAAACATGAAATTCCCAAGAGAATCGCATGGAAATAGATAAAATATAGACAAAGACAGACCAGTTGTAGTCCAAAAATCTGCTGTGCAGCTTCATGGCTAAAGCTGTATTATCTAATGAGTAAGTGAATATACCTATACACAACTCAAATTACCACCAGTAAGAGTCAAGGATAGCCACACTTTCATTTACATTTCTTACATTTCTCTTGGGAAATACAGATCTGGAGAAAGTCAATGTTATTTTGCAACAAAATTTTATCACATCAAAGATCTAGTGTGTTACAGAATTGCAAAATCTAACTCCTTTGATAAAAGTATGGGTTTTCAAGCTCTATTTAAATGGAGAATCATCTTCTAAAACAAGAACTGTGAATGAGGTCATACAAGACTCAGCTTTTGGTTCAGGTTATTCAGTATACTTATCAATAACATTTGGAAGACTTTTTTTTTTTTTTTTTTAAATATTTGATTTTTAAAAAGGACTTAGAGATTATAGTAAATAGCTAAGGGAGCATTACTTATTCCTGTAAGTCTCATGATATGAGAGCTGATGAGCTCCTTTGATGAATAACTAAAGAGATTCTAAATGTGTTTGAAGAGGTAATATAAAATTATCTGACCTGTGGTATAATAGACAGAAGGTCAATCATTTTAGCTAATCAAAAAGAAACTCTAGGCCAGATCTGTGAAGATTCAAGCACTAGCTTCAACCTAATCAAAATCTAATATTGAGATCAACTTTTCTTCTGCTGTATAGAATCATGTATGTGTATATATATAATGTACATATATAGAGACAGATGCACAGATGTATATACAAATACTATATCCATATATATACACATGCATAGCTCTTAGCATGTATATATATATTTATACATATACACACATATATATACATGTAACAGAAATATTTTAAAATTGACACTAAGTAAAATATTAGAAAACAATAAGTAGTGACAGTATTAAATTAATCCCAGTGAAAATACAAAAAAAAAAAAAAATGCTCTCAGAGATTATATGGAAATTAAAAAAAAGTCAAATAAATAATAGAGCTAACTGTAAGAGACATGCTAAGAACTATTTTTTTACACCAATATCTGCACTGAAAGTGCATCCTGCAACTGAAGAAAATGAATAATAAGAAGCTCAAGATAACACATTAGAGTGTAATCTTTAAAAGCAATAATTAATTATTAACCATTAGACTAAATAACCTTACCAAATTATAATGGAGTCCTATCCATTTTGCTACATGACTGATATCTTCAGGCTACTTCTGAAATTTTTGATATCTAATAGGTTAAAATAAAAATCTCTTGAAAGAAACGCAAGTTAATTCACATGATTAGAAAACTCAAAAACAAAAACAGAGAGAAAAAGAGATGCAGAGAAAGCCATGTTCCTTGTTGCTGCTTGCATCCGTTGCCCAATATGTTTTCAATCCCTAAGAACAGTCTGGTTATATCTTTTACAAAAGTCCCATTAGGTATATAAAACACAAGATCTTAATTTAACCTACTCTTCTTCAGGCTGATCAAAAATACGATTGGTTAATAAAGAATCATGCAATATTTGTCCTAACACATAAAACACACACTCTTAGATCTGTACAAGTGTAGACAGAACTTCTTCAATCATACTCAGATGTTAACTCAGATATTTCAAACTGCAATATAAAGTTTATAATTAAAATACTTTAATTAGAAAGTGTTTTTAAAATTAAGAACACTGTGACACAGCTAAGTAACATCACATTGTTCTTCAGATTGTGTGCTTCATCATGAAAAGAGAAGGACACAGAGACAGAAAAGAGATTATGTTTATGAGGGAAGTTCTTGGAGGGAGACTGCAGTAACATGATATTCGGGCAAAGAGAACGATCTCTATGTGGATTTCAAAAATAAGTTTCATGTACACTCAATAAATACTTAGTAATAGCAGTTATATAAGTAATAGAAATTCAAGAAAAAAATCAAGAGATGCAGATGTATTCACATGTACATTTATTCAAAATGCTCTCAAAATATATATACAAAAGCTATATCAAGCAGTATATGGTTCCTATATGTTTCTTTGCAACCATAGCATTTTCACAATCTCTTTTTACTCTCATGCAAACTGGACTCCACATTTGTACTGTACAAAATAGATCATTAACAGTAATTAATCTGAAATTTCTTTAGTCATTATCACATGCTCAATTCCTCAGGTTTGGAAAAATAATTTACATGCTGCAGAATTTAACTTAATCTAGATCTAAAAGTTACATGCTGAAGATATATTCGGCATATTATTTTATGTAGACACACTTTTTTTTTCCTACATGGTAGACATAGATTTATTATATAACTAAGTGTATGTCTACAAAATTATTCCTATGCAAATCATTTAAATTTAGCAAATATATATAAACTGTATAGAATTTGTTTGAATAAGAGCCTCCAGAGGTGCACTTCCAATAAATCCTTAGCTACTTCTTTCAAAAATCATACTTTATTTAGAATGATTTGGATATTGTTTGTGTCCAACATCATCTCAGTTTGAACTCCTGCACAATAAAGTATTGTGAGGCAATAACATATCTTTATTTTATCACTAACCCTATTTTACTTAGTACAACTTTGTGGATCAGTATTTGAAGATTGCTGTCTCTTGGCCAAAATTCTTGTATTTAAAGTTAGCAAACTTTAAATAGACTCAAGCTATGACTTTTCCTGGGGACGTAATGTAAACTCCTTCTGAACTGAATTGTCCCCTTCAGCCAATATGAAATTTAGGGGAAATAGGATCTATTTTACCAGTAAAAAACAAGTGAAAAAAAAAATCACTTTTTTTTTTTTTTTTTCAAAGTTGCAATATGTTCCTAATGATGTATCTATGTCCAGGATTCTCTTAAGCGAGGTAAATACCTCAGGCCACCTGACCACACTTCACATATAAAATCGAATTTTAAATCTTCTCATCTTAAACAGATAAAGTTCAGATAAATTAAATCTATGAAATCTATGGAATATCTTCCCCTTATTGTAACCTGAAAACTCCTAGACTGTAAGAAAACTGATTTTGCTTCCAAAGATTATAAGTCAGAGATTGTGTTTAGCCTTTTCTCTCTTCCTCTTTTTCCTTTTCCTCTTCCTCTTCTTTATGGATGCAATATAATAAGTTCTTACATTAAAGTTGTATAGTCCACTACTCAGTGTGCTGAGCATTCTGTGCATAGTTTAAGTTATAATTGCTGTCAATTAGTGTAAAGTGCTATTCTTTATAAAGTACAACACAAACTGTGCCAAAGGAGATGAGTCCATCAATGTTCCCAGCAGCTGAGGACTGAATACTACACCATCTGCTTAAATCTGCTTAAATAAAATAGCACATTAAAATGGTCTGATAGAATACAGAATAAGTGGCACTGCTCTTATGAGTTCCTCTCCCCTCTCCTCTCCTCTCCTCTCATTACTGCAGGTCACCTTTGTAATAACAAAAAGTCTTTGAAAATATCACCTGTTTATAATACCTGTGAGAGCAGAATAGATGGAGACTAACTGCTCTTTTTAATGCATTTGATTTGCCTATTCTTCCAGATGACACAAAATACATAATCTATACATAGTCTATAGATTAAGTCAAAATAAAAATAACCATTTTAAAAGCAAAGAAAAACAAGAATTAAGATTCTTAAGAACAAAATCAGTCCCCTTGTTCTTCAAATTATGCCATGCTATTGGACTTGCTCAGTTTTGATTTAACAAATATCTAAAAGCAGATACAGTGAGAAAGTGCTACTGTCAGAACCTTTCTGCATATTTGCATGCATGTATTGAAAAAAATATGTGAAAAGAATGTCAGAGTTCAACAGCTAGGGATTTCAGAATTAAGGCAGACAGTGTTCTTTATTTGGATGCCTGTAAAAATGTGATTTGAACAGTCTTTGCATAAATGATCTGATCGTATCCTTTTGCTATGACCACTTCAGAATCTTTTCTAGTAAATGTGAACTAACTGTGATAGGGCATTAGAAAGTCTTGGCATGTTCTCCAGGTATACCTTCTGGCCTCTCACCACTTCTCTGTAACAGGACAATGTAGCCTACTGCTTTCAGTTTTTCAGGTTCACAATATCCTGGATCTCTGTAACCCATGCATGGACTCTTAAAGTATCCTACATTAGAGATAATTTGGTAAGCAATGATACATGACAGGAAAGCAAATAGGGTAGTAAATTTCACTCTTGTTCATGTTGATCAGGTATTTAGCAATCACCATAGGAAAGTGAACTCACTTTCTGAGATTACTTTACTTTTCTTTCAGTGCAAGCAAACTATGACACCATTTCCCTATTTCATTAATTAGTATCAAGGAAAGGCATTGCATTCCATGTTATCATGATAAAGAACACAACTGTAAGGATTCACTCTTAATAAGAGAAATTATGTCATATGCATATGCCCGGCTTCAGTAGAGGTGTTTATTTCACCATCTCAGAGACCCCTGCTCCTCAATATACCCACAGTCACAGTTGTGGTGTGTCTTGTGATCAGGATTGTTTGTATCTATATCCAGCACTCTTCACCATCAATTTGCCAGGAAATTGAGAAACTGCAGAGCTCACCGCTCCTCAGACCCACTGAGCTGAGACAAGGTGATTAACTGTTACCCTAGCCAGCATCACAGCACAGTATTTTACTGAGCCGTACAGGAGTTTGCAGATGTGAATTTCAGTTGGTCCTAGAGGTAACCTCAGGAAGCCTCTCCTTGTGTGCAGACCCACTGACAAACTTCCAAACTGCTTGGGGGGCTAGCTAACTCCCTTTCTGGAGCATCAGGCTATTCTAGGGACCTTACAGATTGTTCCTTCAGACAGTCTGCTCATAGATCTTAAAAAAAAAAAAAAAAAAATTGTTCCTGCATATGTAAATAAAATAAAATACATAAAATACAGTCTTTGGTATGTAGATAAAATTGTTGGGATATGTTCTGTATGTAATTTAAGATAATTCATGCAAAAATGGATTGTGCATATGCTGGAGTGGTCGCACAGGACCCTAGGGAAACTGTAGTGCCAGACAGGTCAGGGAGCCTCACCTGATCCAATAAAATCTTCATTCTCTTGCAAGCGTCCCTGCAATAGATAGTGCTGTTGCCATTGGGACTTGAGATCTAGAGAGACATGTTTGAGAGAATGGTTCTCCAACAGAGCACTAATCTAATCAAAAGATATCAATAAATAATGTGTTACAATAAAGAAACTGTAGAGGCTTTGACTGAAAGGAGAAAGCTATGAACAATCTTTGTATTCTTATTTGGAGAAGGGCTGATCAATCATGATGGCCTTTGTATGAAAGTGGTTTCATTTCTTTTAGTGGCAAAGAAACAATTATAATTATTCACTTGTTACAAAACAAAACAAAGCAAAAACACTGCTAGACTGTATGATTCATACATATTTTTTATTTTCAGTGATGGGTGGAAAGAGTAGTCAATTGTTATGTATAAATACTGCTTAGATTTTTTTTTTTTCTATTCAAGGAAAATGCCTACTTGGATTTTTTTTTTTCTATTTTATTGTATTTTTTCCCATTCATTTCTCCAAGAATAGATTTTTTTTTATTTTCTTTCCTTTTAAAAATGAAGATGGAAGGGACTTGAGGTTTTGTTTTGGTTTGTTTTACTTTTTAAGGAGTGATATTTATCTGAGATATATTATTTGCTTTTGTCAGTTGCTGCTTGTGGACAGTTCTTAACAAGTAATGTGGGAACTCCTTATTTATCTTATGGAGAGCTTCTACCCAAAGAATAGCATTGACTGTAATGTGGTTTTGGCAGATTTATCAAAATTAGCTCTGTTCATAATATCAGATGGAAATTGGGTGACAAGGTGCAACCAGGTAGAAAATTTTTTTTCCATATTTATAAATTGCTCTGGGCACAACTATTCTTGGATTTGTCTAGCTTTCCTTTAAAGTGAACATCTGTCTCCCTTAAACATTATATCATTCACTGAGCAAAGAATCAATAGCTTTCAAAGTCATATTTAAAAAAGCTAAACTTCATATTTATGTGGAACATTTCTATAAACTTAAAAGTGGTATTGTATTTTTGCAAGTCAGTTTAAGGCTGTGTGTTGAAGTTGTGATCTTTCTATATTCTGTGTTAGACCTTTGTGCAAATGTTTGCATATCACTTTCCTTTTATTAATTTTTAATTAACTCTTAACCTACCATTAGACATACTCAGCTGTTTGTCTTCAAGAGTGCATTTCAGAAGAAACAGAAACTCCAGAATAACTTTACTTAGAAAAAAAACCAAGAGATAACAACAACAAAAAATCAGCAACAACACACACACACAGAGCACAGTGTTCAACAGCTCATGGGATATCTCATTTTTCAGAACTGCAGACGTGTTTCCTTCTGACATGCTTGAATTGAATCGGTCTGTACAGTCTGTACCTGAGCACATTTTCACTATAGCATTGTATTTTTTGGTTTCACTGTAGCATTATATTGCTTGGGGAGCTTAGTTTTATGAATGGGTTATGCAAAGTGCTTCTTGATCTGTCTTGAAGATCATCCCTGAAGGGACTGAGATGGTGCAGACAACTGTGATGGAAGAAGACATGTTAATCTTGCCCAGATGCTTCATCAGCTGCTAAATCAGTTCCCCTAGACACACTGGGAGCCCCCATCACTTCACTTCATAAGAACAATTGATACAGGACAAAATAGACACATTTCTGAGGTTGGAGGAGGAAGAGGAAGATGGGAAATATATATTTTTAAATAGCATCTCCATCTTGACATTCTTATCACCAAGTAAGGATTTGAAGTGTCTTTTAAAGTGAACATCAGGAACCTTTTTATTTTTTTTCCTCCAAGGGATACTAAAAATGAACCTCAGAAATAGAATAGTACATTGGTAGGATGCTAAAACGCTTAAAATTGGATGTATTGCTGTTGAGACATTTCAGTCTTCTACAATTGTATTGCATATTTTTTCATATTGTCTAGGAGATAAAGCAACTATATTTACTTCTCACCCTCTATTTCTGGCATTCCCCTGTTTACTTTTCTTTGAGGATGTCTAACCAGTATAAGCTGTTATGTTCAGGTAAACTCAATATTGTTGTTCTCAAATTATATTTCACATGAAAGTTTTCTGGTTCTATTTCAGTTCTTAAATAAATAAAAAAAGTTTTGCTTGCAAAAAATAATCTTTAAATGATAAAAGACATCTTGGGTTTGACCATCTACAATACAAATCCATGGATGATTTATATAGAAATTCAGAACTTTTACAACAACTTAATCTAAATGTTTTCTTGATGACAGCATAAAATTTCTAGATTCTCTTGTTGAATAAAAAAAGAAAAAGCATAATTTTCAGATCAGTGGAAGTTTTGTGTATCTATTTGTATGTATACATGTATATATATTTGTCTTAGTGCATTTCTTTTTCTTCTTGCTCATATGGAATGCCTTTTGCTCTAACTGCCTTCATTTGAAATTTTTGTCAAATTACTAAGTACAACATGCTAGAAAATGAGAGGAACGGTTGCTGTCTTTAATTAACATACTGCCCTGATAAAGTTAAGGAAAAGATTTAATTAAATCTGTTTTAAATAGAAAAATACTTCAAGAAAGACCATGTCATAAGCTTGGATACCATCTTTATACAGTAGAGAGGAAAAGAATGAAGGTAATTCTCTAATAGTTCCTCAGTGCTGTCTTTTCAGCAGTGGTTCACGTGATCCAGCCTGAGACTTCATATTATGAGAGACTCTTATTTCTCTGTGCTGCACCTCTTGAACACCTACATAACCTGAAGTGACTGCCAACCGTGCAACAAAGGTTTAGATACAGTGAAATTTTTCCTATATGAATGGATCGTATATTATGTATATAAATATGTATATATGTGTGTATACATATATGTGTATATCTAATATTTTTTTCTGAACATATTTCATTAATACTACCATTCTATGGTTAGTCATTATTAAAGGACCCCTATGAATTATATAATCAAATAAAAATACAATATTATAAAAAGAAACTAAAGAACGCTCTGTTATTCGTTCTTATATAGGATACCAAAATACGAAAGAGTAAGTCAACAAAAAGTTTAGACAGATTTTAAAGTTTTATTTGCTACCAGGAAACTGTCAGTCCATATGTAAATGTAAGTCAATTAGGATATATTCACAAAATGTGTTGGCAAGTAAAGACATGAGAATGAGGATTTCTTAGACCTGCATAGCTGTCATCTCATTGCCAAAAAGAATTTCAGGAGAGTTTAAAATTAAGACTAGTATATACTGAGCACACTTAAAAATGCATAGAAACAGTTTCAGATTTAATTCTGCTAAAAGCGACAGGCAGAAGCCCATAAGAGAATGGCTGTACAACAGGAACAACCTGATTTGCATATTTAATTCTTTAAAAGTGCATCCTCCACTGTTTTGAGTTTCAGCATTTTTTATTATGTTAATATGAAGTAATGTTACTTAAGACAAGGCTTTGTGTCCATTTTAGAGACAGAGGACTGTATTTATTCCATTAAAATATACATGTATGTTTTCATTATATATAAAAATTAAATCTGTAAATCTGTTACATTCAATTATGAATTCTTCAGATAATCTCTATTTTCTTCTTCTTGCGAATATTTTCCTAGTTGATATTACAGAAAGTTTCTTCATGCTTTTAACAGAAGTTTTAAATGACATGCGATAGGAAATAGATTATATATGATGAATTATATCTTTTCTGTTAAAAAGAATAACACAGTTGTTTTCCTTTAAACCATCAAGGTGCATGAAAGGAGCTTTTCTTGACTATAATACTCTCTTGGATTGCCCTTCGTTGCACATTTTCAAGTGAAAGAAAAAACTTCATATCTGAATTTTCTCTCTGAAGGCTATGTGAAAATGTATTAACAGGAAACTCATTTCCAGAGGCTTTAGGATCAGGACCATAATTATTTTCAAAGATGCATTTACACTATGTGTGTCTTTTGGAGGCTCTTCTTGATGCGAATGCATCTTGTGAGAGAGAGTAGTAACTGAGACACCCATCTCCTCTCTCTCTCTCCCAACTCCAAAAAAGTCTCACCACAAAGCTTTACAGAACAATTAAACTTTGGCACTCACTAAATTCATCCATTTTAGGAGGGCAAACTGGCTTGTGGCTTGAGGCATAATAACTCCCAAGACTTTCAATTCCATCCTCCCTGCTGGCACGAGGACTCCTAGGCTCTCCAGACCTGCTGTAGGATGAAGAGAAGCAGCAGTGCTTAATACCACTTAGTACTCTGCAATCTGGCGAGCTGTGCAACCAGAGCACCTTCATGCTACGTGGTTCAAAGAGCACTTGTACTAAACAGGACAACACCACCCACACTCCTGAGGTTAGAACAGAGTGTTATGTTGTGCCTGAATTCTGTATCTGTAGTACAGATATCTATATCTGTACTGACTGTATCTACCAGTCAGTAAACATTGCTGAGAAAATCCACAAAATTATGTATGTATATGTATATATATATTTAATTTGGATGTGCTGTAACATTTTAGCTGATCATAAAACTTCATCTTCTATGAAAAGAGATATTTTCTTTGACAAAGTTGTATTATCCTCAGTGTTTGTTCCCTTCTGCATGGGCATTTATGTTCACATCAGTGGTCTGACTAATGAAAAATGGATGCATACTGTGGGTTCCTACCAGCAAAGCACAACATGTGAGCATGTCAACTGCTGGCTATGGATTAATACGAATAGAATCCAGTTGGCAAGAAGTCAGGACAGATTTATCTCCTGTTGCTGACTCTGTCAAGCAGTAGAAGAAAAATTATGTGAAAGATCTCAGACCTCTGAGAAAGTACATAAACATAAACACAAAACATAAACAAATAATCCAAACAGAGATGGTCTCATTAAAATAATGTGCCACCTTCCAACTATTTACCATACCCATAAAAAAAAAAAAACAACAAAAACAAAAAACCAGATTATGGTAATGAATCTATAGCTAAATAAAGAAATATAGAAATACCAAATACAAATTAATCAATTTTAAAATTTAAGATAAAAGTGTACAAAGTAAAACTGGATTAGTCATCATTTTTAAAGAAAAAATTCAAACAAAATAACAAGGAACATTGCATTTTTGTTTTTAGAAGACCCGGGGATCTTTATCATTCACAATTAGAAAATCTGAAATGCTTTATACACATAAATATTCCTTTTTTTCCTTTTTTTTTCACTCACCTCTAACAATATTTACTATTCTGACTGAAACTAGTTTATCTACCTGTTGAAATGAGTTACAGAGAGACACAAGAAGGGTGGTAGAATCTGACCATTTTCTGATATAGCTTTACCTTTTATAATGTTACTAGGGAAGTACACTCATATGCAGGAACAACGGTTCTATCTAGAACTCACTAGTAACCATCTGGTAGCACATGCATAAATGTTTAGATATTTAGTCCTATTTGAGATGCCATAGAAAATGCTCAGCCTCTAGCAGACAGTCCTGAAAGTTATAGGTCACTAAAGCCTATGGTATATCTGCTAGCCTTTGTATCTCTTAGGACGCTGACTACACCCCCAAATGTGGGTCTCAGCCCTAGACGCAGGTATCTGCTATTCTTGGCTCCTGAAAGAGAAAAGCTTAGAAAAAGTAGAAGAGCCTTTCAATCAGTAGGTTCTGATAGTGTTCCTCATAAGTCACTTTTAAATTTCACTCTCTCACATCATTTCCTTGCAGGTCTTTTCGTGAGGACTCTAAACTTTCTTGGGGATTCTAAACCTTACCTTTTTTCTTATTATGAAAGGAGGCCGAATCCAGCAGCCCAGGAGAGACAGGACTACTGTAGCTCCACACCTCAGGTCCTACCACCCTTGAGGCTGAACTTGTATTCCCGGTAGGCACACACCAACACATATGTACAACATATGCACATATGCATATATATGCAGGATCCCTGCCTGCCTCTGAGCCTCTCAGTGCTGGTGGAGATGAGCCCAGGATGGGCTGGTGTCCCACCTGCAAAGGGCCTGACAATAGCCCAGGACAAAGCATTATTCAGGTTCCCTCTCCTGTCGTTGTCACTGTGGTCCTGTGTGCTTGTGGAGAGATTTTGTCACACATAGGCTACCAGTTCTCCTATGTTTTCTCTTAATAATGACATCCAGTCATGCAGCCCGAATAAGGCTTCAATAGAACAATACCACAATGAAACAAACAAAAATAGAATATTCATTATCTAGATAATACAAAAAAAATGAAGCTATATTCATGTTTTCTCTTAATACTGACATGAAGCTATATTGAAAAGTATAAAAATGGCCAATAGGTTTTAAATGACCTTGTCATTATTTCTTCTAAGTCCTTTTTCCCGTCCAGATGGAGTTACTACACATCCCTCTTCGTGGGCTTGAGGAAAGTCAGTGAAATTCCCTCTGAGGGCTACCACACAGGAATATGCACACAAAAGAATGATGTAACAATTTAAGCTTCAGTTAAAAATAAATAAATATTTTTTTTGTATGCTACACCAAGCTGTTACATGCCATCACTTCTAAAATGTTATAACAATCACACATTGTTGTTATTATTAGTATTTTAAATGTACTCTCATGTCATTGAAAATCCCTTATGACATTATTTGGATCATGGGAAGAAGGGAGGGATTTGTAGCCTGAGGCTGATGAGACATGGTGTCAGTCTATTAGAAAATGCACACATTGAAGCAGAGGGTGAATGAGATATAGTGTAGACAACTCACCTGCTCTTGAGATGTTTTCTATGTAAGGCTTGAAAAGCATGCACTTTTCTCAGAGGTGAGTGGTTCAGTAAATATTAAAAGGGAATATAAGAAGGTTGCTTATTGTATTGTTTTAGATCAAACTTATCAGGGCTTTAGATAGGGCATTTAACAGAGCTGCTTAGATTTTATTTCCATCACTGGTAGCAGCATACTGATATGCTGGATATATATTGAGTGACTGAATGAATTTGTTAGGTATATCTTTGAAATGACATTTTTCTTATTGTCCTTCCTGAGAAGATCTCAGCATTTCTCTAGCATGTAAGATCAGAGAAGGGAAGAAACAGTTAAGATGGTTGTTTGGATAGCAGCAACAGTTTAGGGTCTGCAAACTTAATGCCCTGATATGTGCATGATAATACTGCCAGCTGATTTTATCCTCCACCTGCAGGGAGATCTGGTACTGGAAAGCTCTGTGACACTGTACCTTCTCTAGCCAGGTTTTCTACATGTCCAGCTAGGCTTACTGCTGCTATTCCTGAACAAATTTAGAGTTGTCTCAGAGTATGCTTCAGAGAAGCTATGGCAGGAGGCAAGACCTACAGCAGGCAGGAAAACATTAGCAAACTTACTGACCTTTGCTCATAGAAGATTTTTTCTAGGGTCTAGAAAAATATCATTGGTTAAGTGGCTTTTGAGGAGTGCTGTCTATGTCAGCCACATCACTTGGTTCTGGAATATTTTATTCTTGCTCCAGGAAGAGCTGGAAAAGTGCAAGCTTCACAATTAATTATGGAAACAAGGAAATTAACCAATCAAAAACAAAGTTCTGTTTCTAAGGAGATATTTAGAAATGGTAAGTGAAATATACTCTCATGTCATACCTAAAAAAATCTAATTTCATTTCTCTGTTAAGGTTATAGTCTAAGAATCCTATTTTTTCAGTCTTTCAGACCATGCTGTACTCATGATTATGTCAGTCATCCTAATTAGAACTACAAATTTTGCCAAATGAAATAGTATATATATTTCTAAAGTGATATGTGACTTTAAGTATGACAATCAAGACTTGTTATACTTCCTGTAATTAAAAGTTCTTCCTCGCTCACTAATCAATATTCTTTACAACCTGCTTATGAAAATTTGATTGAAACATGAACTTGGTTGAAACACTAGCAGATTGTTGAACTCTCTGCTCCAAATTTTCAAGTTTCTTTAGTTGTTTGCAGTTTTCTTGTTTATCTGAACATCTTGATAACAAGATCATTACTTCAGTGTACCAAAGAGAATGCTACTAACCACATTAACTTTCATAAAAGAAAAAAAAAAAAAAAGCAGGTTTTACATAAATAATCATCTCTATATTTTCCTGGAAGAATTTGCCAAGTAGGTGAGTGAATGAATTTAAGATAAGAAATTTGATTTTATTTGTTCATTTAATCTCTATGTGTAGCTGCTAAATAGTTCAGTTCCTGTCCTTCGTAGCCCTTTCCCTTACCAGTAACGGCAAAGGAAAATATAATGTGTGAATAAAGTGTGATTCCATCCTTGTAAGACTTACAAAAAAATTTGCTTTGCTATCTTTCTTATTTAAGGTTAAAAAGAGAACATTTGTCTTAAAATTTGCATGCCATTAATACTTTGCCATATTACAGTTCCAGCATCTTAGAACAATCTTTAACCTGTGCATTTGAAGACTGATTTGGAGCTGTATTCCATCACATTTTGTGTGCATGCATGTGTGTGTGTGTGTGTGTGTGTACAGGAAACTGGAAGATGTTTCTCCTAAAAATTTCAAAACATCTGCATATTATTTTCATCTCCTACTTTTCATTGTCAGAGAGCAAATTGTTTTGTTGTTATCACAGTAATGATTGCTGAAATATTTGTTTTTGTAATGTTATGTTATACTAGCATTTTCCAGTAGAATAAATTTACAAAAGTTTTGCAATGACAATATACCACACACATATCTCTGTGTTTGTTAAAGTATCATTCTGTATACAGCCACAAACATTTCTATCAGTGCCAACTCATCTGCAATACTTTCCATGTATAGAGTAAAAATTGGCTAAGAAATGTATTCTGACCTCCTGTTCCTAACTGGAATCTTAGAAATTCAGAAGATTTAATAAACAGATTCATTTGGGACTGAAGCTACCAAATGTCTCAGTAAGACATGCTTCTTAAAATATTAGCTTTCCTGGTGTATTCATGGAAAACTTAAATACTTGCTTATTATAGCTGTTCAAATGCTTTCTGTTCAGTTTGCCAATTTGAGGATTTTGCCCCTTCTGCCTGTAAGAAATATTTGATATGAAAGAATATTGGGACCACAAGCTTCTGACAGCGAGAAGGAGAAATGATCTAGGAAAAAAAAAAAGTTTGGTAATAAGTATATTTTCAAGAGACCTGCTAAAAATCCTAATTTCTATCTAAAAAAAAACCAAAAAAGAAAAGAAAGAACATATACTCTCCAATAAATTATTGCAATTAAGCATCTTTGAAAACTTACATCTTTTCTCAGTATTGTCAGGACTGGGAAAGTTATTGTATTCTATAATTTCTCTTCAGAAACAAATTAACTGATATGAGCAACAGTTGCTAAACTTAGATATGACAAACCTTGCGATAATTAGATGTCTTCTGCAGAAATGCAGATATCTTTTAGAAATCTTATAGAAGAGCTGTCTCACTACAACCTCCTTTCAGGTAGCTGTAGATAGTGATAAGTTCTCCGAGTCTCCTTTGCTCTACACTAAATAACCCCAGCGCTCTCAGCCACTCCTCATAAGGTCTGTGCTGCAGCACCTTCACCAGCTTCGTTGCCCTTCTTTGGACACACGCCAGCACTTCGGGAAAATAAAATCTCTTTCTTGTAGTGAGGGGTCCAAAACTGAACACAGTATTTGAGGTGCTTCCTCACCAGTGCTAAGTACTGGGCAATGATTACTTCCCTGGTCCTGATAGCTATAACTATTCCTGATGCAACCCAGCAAACGGATAAAATTATTCTTAGTGAAAGAGTAAAAATTTCTTATCCAGCTCTCATTCCCATATGTCCATTTTCCCATTTCTCATTTTCCTGTTTTCTATGGTCCTAAGTCTAGATGTCTCAGGTAGATTTACATCTGCTTAACTAGACCTTACAGCTATTGCAGAAATGCTTAAATGACCAACCAGATGCACTGTATTCTTTCCATTTGAATTTCTGCTTTTCAGAGTGCATCTAACTGTCTCACAATGTTTTATATTCTGTTCACATAATCAATGTGAGGAGGGGCCCACTAGATGTACACTTTTATTTGTATCCCAGACAGTTTTCTTGTCATCTATGGAAAGTAAAAAGCATTAACCTTTTCTTGTCATTTTAAAGTCAGAGCAGCTGCATGAGGCAGACAATAAGTGGAAAGAACAATATAAAATTGTATTGTCATGATTTTCTGACTGAAACTCTACTCATATATCTTTTTTGTATATTGACTTGTATTGCCTTAAGTAGATAACTGAATGCCAAAAACAGTCACTGATTAGGGAATGGGAATTTAGGGAATGAACAAATCTAACCAAAAGCAAGGTGCTCTCTGTGTGTGGGTGTATGAGTACCTATGCATATGTATGAAGTAAGAAAGATGTGAGAAGGTGACAGGAAATTAATGAATTTAGATAAGAACTTAAAGAACTTAAGAGGTAAGAGCTTAAAATGAATGGTCAATGCCAGGACTCACCTGCAGAGATGAATATCCATTAAAGAATATGAAATAGGGAAAAATAGCAGTGGAGCTAACTTCTGCTTACAATTAATATGAATATGGCAGAAGCTGATCATCCAAACAATCTTGATAAAAAAAATAGTTCATTTTAAAAAACCTAAGAAGTGGAGAAGGAATGGCAGAGTGAAACAAAAGTAGCAGAAAGAAAGATAGTTGTGGATAAATACTAGGTGTTCATTTCAGGGCTTAAATAGAAGAGTGTGTTGGTATTATCCACACCATCCCTGAAAAAAAAATTGTTTAGTATTGGTAGAGAAGGAATTTAGAAAGGTGAGTTGCTAAAAGATATAGATTGGTTTTGTACCTGCAGTATGGGTGTAAATTTGATATTTGCCATGTATGCCATGAAAAAAAACTTAAGATCAAGCAGTTGTTGTGTAATTGTGTAGATATGTTTCATTTCATCTGCCTACAGGGGAAAAAAAAATCACAATTCCCATATTGATTCACTTTAACATTACACAGTTGTGTGCATAGAAAAATACTTGTTATCCTCCCATTCAGCCTTTAACTGTACTGTCTGAAGAATGACTCTAACAAAGACAATTAAGTGCTTGTTCTTTTAATGTGTATTGTTTAGCAGCATAGAATATTTTTTCTATGACAGTTGCTAATGTCATTTTACTCATTTGAGACTATTCATCTTTTTTTGTTTGTTTGTTTCTTTCTTGATATTCTCATTAATGCATTCATTAATTGTGTAGGAAGTTGTCAAAGAAATGCTACAATGTGGGCCATGATTTCTCTGAGAAAAAAAATTGTCTGAACAATAGGTGACAATCTTCAGACAGTATTGAATCTTCTATCTGAGAAGAAAGGTACTAACATATTTCATATGGATATTTACACTCATTGAGCTATCCACAGTAAGCTGTTCCAGCTCTTCATAAAATAGAAGCACATACATTAGTAATTTTATCCTTTTCCATAAGTCCACCGAGGCTTTTATCTTATTCTCAAAGTGATATACAGTCAAACAGATTTTGTAATTACTATCCTTTTCTTTTTTTAAGAACATGGTATCATGTTCTTGCAAACTGCTTTCATATGCTACCAAATCATGACTCTTTCTTGCTTCAGGCCAAAATTTAATCTATGCACTGAAGGAATTTTCTGCTTATACTGCTGCCAGATGATGGACTTCTGTGCTAGACACTAGTTTTATGGTATTATAGAACAGCTAAAGCAGGCTATTCTTTCCACACATTTGAGCTTAGGATATTCAGCAAAACTACCATTCAGTTAGGGGATGAATGCAGAGAGATAGTGATCTAGGACAGGATCTTCTACCACAGTACTGGGAGTAACATTGCTTCTTTTAGTGTGTCAGAAAGAAACCTCTACTTTCCCCATGAAACATACCTTTAGTGAAAACGGACCATTAATATTGTTCAAGTCAGACTAATGCCTCTGAGGCATTACTGTTCCTGAGCTACAGGTACAGGCATAAAAATAGGCAGGGTAAGGAGGTGTAGTTTCTGATGTAGCACAAAATGGAGTTCACAGAATTGAAGGAACTCCGATTTTCCCATCCTGATAAAAGTTCAATTCTCTGAGAATCAACATTTCCATTTTTCTAACTTCATATCTGGTGTAGCCATTGTCAGTAACGTAAACAAAGTCTACTACTTCAGGAGAGAACATCTCTTCATATTTGGAAGCAAGAAGTAGTGCTGCTACATCCACCAAATGAAGCCTCTTACAGAGCACCTGATGGCTCTGTAAGAAGCGATCCATAACCACAACACACATGTCCAGCATCTCCTGCAAGAGCTGTTACTGATGCATCTTAAAGTTTGTTAAATTGCCAGTAATGGAATTAATTGTTTAACCTATGGAATGATGGACTGGTGTGAGACTAGGTCATGGAGAAGCAGACACAAATCTGTTTGCTAATCTTTTGCTAATTAGAATAAATAAAATAGTTATTGAAAGAATAATAGTTTTTAGGAAAAAAAAAAGTAACTTCCATAAGAAATGTTAAGAGAATTCACGGACATAATATGCATATTTTTTCATAAGTTAGAGAGAAACCATGTAGCAGAGATGTGAAGCTTTCCCTGTTTACTGCACGTCCATAGAAAAGTGATAGAATACTTGTTCAATAGGGCACATTTTAAGCAGTCCCTGAGGGGAAAGGTGTCTCATTTGTCTTACACAACACCGATGGGAAAATATACATCTGTGAAATAAGTGGAATGATTCAGAAGAAATGCAACAAGGTCCAATGGCACATAAAGAGATGTTTCTATAGTTTTATAAACAGCTTCTTAAGTGTACAATGTTATATTCTGAGTGAATATGTAGCAAATGATGAGTTATTGAATTTCCTCCAGGATATAGGTATGTCTTCATTTTGGTATTTTTGCATTAATATTATTACCTTATATTCTTTGGGAAATTAAATGAGTATGTGAAGCAGACCTAAAATTATCTGAGTTAAAAAAAAAAAAAAAAGAGCTTCTCATTAATAAAATATTCTATTTAAGCCTTAATGAGAATGTCTAGCATAATTTTAAAGCCTGAGAAAGGCTAAAGAAGGGATCTATCTTGAATTTCATTAAAGTCGTTCAGATGAAAGAGACTGAATTTCTGAGTTGAATGCCAGGGGCAGATACGTGTGTGAATCCTAAAACTTTAGTGTGGACATCTTTTTTTAAGAGCATTTGTTTGGGTCCTTTTCCTATTAAAAAGTAAGATACAAAATCTGTTAGATGCACTTTCTGGGGGTCCCAGTGATAAGAAAATCAATTATAACAAAAAGATATCTTTTTCAAAGCCTTTTTTTTTCAACAATTTGAGATAAATTTATTCATAAAAAGATAACTCTGAAGTATCATAGCACGATAAGAAAATGAAAAGACACAAGGAGGAGTAAGAAAGGGGAAGATCTGACTCTGCCTAGTTTCTGAGCTTTATGGAATCAGAGTATAAACCCTGACCTTCTTTAAAGCATTTTGTGTTTGTCCTTTCAGCAGAAGTTTGAACTTCTCTTCCAAATATGTCTCTAAAAAAATGGAAAAATATTTTCTGAAAGACAGAGCTAGTACCTTTCCATGGCCTCACTGGAGAAAACATGTAGAACAGCTGACCCAGTTAAGTTCTGACTTTGAACATAAGACTAAAATTATATTTCTCATTACAGGGTTAATGTCAGATTATATCTCAATGAAATTATATGTTTAGTTGTAATTTATTTCATTTCTGACAAAAAGACACACACCACATTATTACAGAAAAAAATGAAAAACAATTAAAAAAACCCAAAAAAACCCCATTTTATTCTAGGACATAAGAGCTAAAATTTATTTAAATTTATCTATCTAAAAATGTTAGGTGTCTAAATTAAACTGGCAATTTAAAATTTCTCCTCATTCCAAATAAGATGCAAATCCCAAGTTTATTTGAACTACTACTCCATCTCTGGAGAGCTGCAGCTCATATGTAACAACTTGGGGAGACAGGGGTTTTTGTATAATAAAGTCACCATATAGTAAAGTATGTAACTGCAAAAGAGTTCATTTCAGTATAACTTTTTTCAAGGAGGTGAACTTGGAGCAGACAAAGTTGCAGGCAGTATCTACTTTAAATTAGAAAAATATAGTAACAAATTTAACTGCCGCTGTTTCTCTGGCAGAACTTTGAAGGATAGATCTGTCCTGAACCTTGAGATTCTGACTGATAGATCAAAATTCCTCATTGCAACCTCAATGATGCAATTTCATCACTGCTTCTAAGTGCAAGGGCTACAAGGGAAATGAAACCTGGAGTGAAAATTAAAACATGGCATCACCTCAATACAAGATCAAATCCACAAAACAGCTTTTTTTTAGCTACAGCTATGGAATATATTACTATTTAAAAAAAAAAAAAAAAGTCTTTGAAGCCTTTTATCTTTTTTTTTTTTTTTTTTTTTTTTCCGTTTCCTTTAGCATGATGGAGTGATATCTGAATATGTAAGAAAGTGGGGGATAGAAAGTATTGAGGGAATGTTAGGACAGAGATCAGAGTTATAATGATCTGGAAAAGGTTCCTTTGTGTATATGTGCAGTCTGTTTCCTCCTTTTTTAAAACTGATTTCAGAAAAAAAAGTATTTTCAATGTTACCATTAAAAAAATCTATTTTTAAAACAAACTACACTTTGTTTCTGATACATTATGTGGTTTTACAGAGAAACATAATATAGCTGAGATTGGAAGAGACCTCTAAAGATTTTCTAGCCTAGCCCAGCTCCAGCAGGCACTCCTAGGCCACATGGCATATGGTCACATCCAGGCAACTTTTGAAGATCTCCAAAAATGGAGACTCCACAACCTCTCTGGGCAGCCTGTTCCAGGGCTCTGTCACTCTCACAGAAAAGAAGTTCTTTCTCACATGGAGAAGGAACTACCTGGGTTTCAGTTTGTATCCACTACTCCTTGTTCTGCTACTGGCCAACACTGAGAAGAGTTTGCCCCCCTCCTCCCTACGTTCACCCCTCCCATATTTATACATATTGATAAGATCTCCTCTCAGTCTTTTCTTCTCCAGGCTAAACAGGCCCAGCTCACTTAGTCTTTCCTCATAAAAGAGATGCTGCAGTCCCTTAATCTTTTTTGTTGCTCATCGCTGGACCGTCTCTAGAAGCTCCATGTCTCTCCTGTACTGGTGAGGCCAGAACCCCAATACTCCAGGTGTGGCCTCACCAGGGCTGTGTAGAAGGGCAGGATCCCCTCCCTACTGGCAACACTCCTCCTGATGCAGGCCAGGATCCCATTGGCCTTCTTGGCCACAAGGGCACATTTCTGCCTCCTGGTTAACTTGTTGTCAACCAGGACTCCCAAATCCCTCTCTGCAGAGCTGCTTTCCATCAGGCCAGCCCCTAATCTGTACTGATACCTGGGATTATTCCTGCCCAGGTGCAGGACCCTGCATTTGTCCTTGTTGAACCTCATGAGGTTCCTCCCTGCCCAACGCTCCATCCTGTCTAGGTCCCTCTGGATGGCAGCACAGCCCTCTGGGGTGTTGGCCACTCCATTCAGTTTGGTGTCATTTGCAACCTTGCTCACGGTGCCCTCTGTGCCCTCATCTAAGTCAAGGATGAACAAACTGAAAAGCCCTGGGCCCAGTACTGACCACTGGGGGGCACCACTGGCCACAGGCCTCTAACTAGACTCAGCCCTATTTATTACCACCCTCTGAGCTCTGTCATCTAGCCAGTTCTCAGTCTACCTCATGTCCATTCGTCCAGGCCACACTTCCAAAGCTTTCCTAGCAGGATGTTGTGAGAGATTGGGTTGAAAGCCTTGCTGAAGTCAAGGTAGACAACATCCATGGCTCTCCCATCATCCATCCATCCATCCAATCACCCCACCATAGAAGGCTATCATCAGGTTCGTCAAACACGACTTTGCCTTAGTGAATCCATGCTAACTAGTCCTGATCACCTTCTTTTCCTAGATATGGCTAGAGAGGGTCTCTAGGATGAGTTGCTCCATCACCTTTCCAGGGATGGAGGAAGGCTGACAGGTTTGTGGTTGTCTGGCTCCTCCCTCTTGCCCTTTTTGAAGATTGCTATTAGTTGTCTCCTGGTCCTCTGGCACTTTTCCTGCTCTCCATGACCTCTTGAAGATGATGGAGGGCGTCTCAGCAACAAACCCTGCCAGTTTCCTCAGCACTCTCAGGTGCATCCTGTCTGGGCCCATAGATTTAGGGCTGTCCAGTTTGCCTAAAATATTCCTAACCCAATCCTCCTCAATGAACGGAAAGTTCTCATCTCATAGCTATCTCCCTTATATCTGGGCTCTGTAGTTCATGGGGACTGGCCTTAGCAGTGAATACAGAAGCAAAGAAGGCATTTAGTAATTCTGCCTTCTCTGCATCCTCCATTACCAATGCACCCTCCCCATTCAGCAGCAGACTAATATTTTCCCTAGTCTTCCTCTTGCTGCTGAGGTATTTATAGAAGCTCTTCCTGTTGTCCTGGACATCACTCACTAACTCTAATTCCAAATGGGCCTTGGCCTTCCTCGTTGCATCCCTGCATTCTCTGACAATGTTCCTATATTCTTCCCATGTGGTCTGACCCTTCTTCCACATCATGCATGTGCTCCTTCTCTCATTATGTTTACCCAAAAGCTCCTTGCCCATCGATGCAGGTCTCCTGCCTCTCCTGCTCGACTTCTTTCTTGTAGGAATGCACCCATTCTGGGCTTGGAGAAAGTGGTGTCTGAATATAAGCCAGCTCTCCTGGACCCCCTTTCCTTCTAGGACCCTGGCCCAGGGGATTTCTCCAAGGATCTCCCTGAGGAGGTCAAAGTTGGCTGTCTTGAAGTCTAGGGTTACAATCCTACTTCTTGCCCAGCTTCTACCATGCAGGATCATGAATTCCAGCATCTCATGGTCGCTGCAGCCAAGAGTGCCCCCAACCCTCATTTTTCACTAGACCATCTCTGTTGGTTAGTAGCGAGTCTAGCAGCGCCCTTGCCCTTGCTGGCTCTTCAACTATCTGCATCAAGAAGTTATCCACAGTGTTCTGTGAGAGTGTCCTGGACTGTCTGCTCCCAGCTGTGTGACTATCCCAGTAGACATCACTCTGATTGAAGTACTAAGAATAGTTTTAGAATAGTTTTGGATAGAGCAGAAGTGAATTTACAAACAATTTTAGGTGATCTTAAATTATCTTTTTCAGTAAAAAATCTCCTTTAAAAATAAATAATAAATGAATAAATAAATAAAACCTGTTGAAGTTGAGGATGCACTTAATTCAGACCAAATAATTTGAATATCCTTTTACTGAAGTAGTTTAAATTAACCCCAAAACACTACAATAAAACAGAGAGCTACACATTACTTTTCTCCCTCTGAATACATGATTTAGGGCTAAACATATTGTGCACTGGTTGAAATTGCAAAGTGATTCACTCACACCTGCAAAGCAAAAATAGCTCTTCATACAGAGAAGTATTTACTGTGTTGCTTCAGTTCCAGTTATGTATGAACAGACTGCTTTCTTGGTATTTAATTTAAAGTCTTCCTCCCAGTAGTTTGTGTTCTCCTGAAAAGTTAATTTCTGCTACTTTTCTCTTTTCTGGCTAAGCATTTTATGAACGAATGCAAGTTAAAATGGTGCAGATAAAATTCTGGACTTGTTTTCTATGCATTAACAGAAAATGAAATGTTAAAGTTTTGATTTATTCAGAATTAATTTTTCAAAAGGACAGTCATTAAGACTGAATACTGTTTATTCCTTCTCTTTTATTTATGTAATTTCTTTTATTTTTTTTAAAATAAAGCAATATTATGTATATGCAAAGAAGTTAAAAGAAACTAGTTCTTTAGCATTCCAGTCAACAGGCATAGAAAAACTACTTCCGTACCATCAAACTCTCTCACTTCTTAAAAGAATGGTCTTATGCAAGTTGCCTGTTCAGAGAGGAAATGAACCCTGAACCCTGATGAACCTCTAATTGTGTCTGGGGGTTGTTTAGAAGCATGCAGGTTGGCCCAGACTGTGTGAGAAATTACTGTGGAAATGTAGCAATATGGACAATCAAATTCCATCTCCTGTAAATAACGCCTAATGCCTAAGCCTGCTTGCTAGCAGAGATACAGCTTTTGAATCTAAAGTATCTTATGATCAGAATGCTATATGTGTAATTTATTCTATAAAAAGGTAAAAAAAAAAATTTTTTTGTGAGTGTTGAAGTTTCCAAAGTCAGCAGAATGAAGTTTCTTTTTCTCTTATTCTGCTTTTTCATTCTTTTTTCTACCTTTCATTCCCTTTCCTACTCTTCCCTTTATTTCCCTTCCTTTTTTCCCATTATCTTTTTTATTCCTCTCCCTTTCCCCTTCCTCTGATTTTCATTTTCTCTTTTGCTCTTTCTTTTGCTCTCTTCTGTCTTTCTGTCCTTTTCAAATCTCTCTTTAAAGAGAAAAGCTAGAAAATGTGGATTTTTTTTTTTTCTCTACTGGGACCAGATTTCACCCTGAAAAGTCAGGAGCTCGTAAAGCATTTTAATTTTCAGCTTGTCAATCTGTAGAGGCCAAATGCCTAGAGTTAGGAATTACAGTAATATTCAAAGTCAGAGAGGTTGAGTGATGCCAAGACATAGGGCTGAAAGCTGAATTCTGCAGAGGACTCTGCCATACACTTACTCTGTGTACTTGAAAATCTACAGTCTTCCTATTCTATGCTTCCTAAATTTACAGACCTGCATTCCACATGAACGTAAGTTTGCATGTAAAATTTACAGATCTGTATACATCTACTTCATTTTTTCCTAAGTTTATTATGCATAAATTGGACTTTTACAAATACATCCTTTATGATATGACCTTTTTACATATGAATTTTTTTGTTTCCCTTTTTAAATTTTGTTTCATCATAGGGCTGCATATCATATAAGTCAGATTTTCATTACAGCTCTTTTGATCCTGAAACTCATGCCTCAGCCGAAGCAAAAATTATATGGAATAATTATTTACATTTTGAAAAATGATGACAAACTTTTGACAATTACAGAGATAAGAGAAGCAAAGTATAGCAACACAAGAGCAAATTATTGCCAGTTAGAAGTCAAACGCTGAAATTTTATAATCTGCTGCAGCCAGCTGGTTCTCTGGAGCTTCCTTTCTCTCTGGCTGTCATGTCTGCTTCAGAGTTCCTGTTTTATGTTTGCTCTTGTTGCTGCTCTGTTGGTTGACCAAATCGAAAGATAAATGAAGTATTAAGAAAGCAAGAGCAGCTGAGCCACTGGCTTCATTATAGTGCTCTGGGACCATCTTCAGCTTTTGATAAGACTGCCACAGCTTGTGATTGCGTCTCATAACTGTTTCTTAGTTACCACTCACAATCAAAGTCAGAATAGAGGAATTCTGGGAAAGTGAGATAATGACCTTGGCAAGTGTCTAGGAACAGAACTGAGAAATTATTTACAGCACTTGCCTTCAAGGGATAATTTGGCAATAGAACTACAAAGCAGGTTTGTGTGGGCAATGCTGAAATTAGTAATAGACTTTTAAATATTAAAGCCCTCTAAAAATAACTGCAGATAGAATAAGGGAGAACAACCTCTGGGACCTATTTTCCACCTCGACTGGCAACATAGAATTCTTACTTTAATAACAAAAGACATCTTATTAAATTACATTAGGGTGAGTCTGTTGCTCAGTGCAGGTGTCAGGCTGGCAGTGTTGCTAATACCTACTGCAGCCACACATGTTGTTATGAAAGCCAGCCAATATTTCAGGAAAAATGACATGCATGTATTATCTCCCAGTGTTCTGAGAGCATTTAATTAAATTTAAGAGATATAAAAAATAACTGGATCTATCTTATATTATTCATGTATAGGTAGACAAATCAACAAATATTCAAGAATAGATCCTTCAAATCGTCATGTAGGAATGCAAGACAGCAAGAAATTGTGATGACTGTTTGGTTCGTTAGATTGGGGGGGCCAGTGTGTGCTCACAACAGATATGTTGCTTTCTTATCACTTCACATCATACTTCTTCAGCTAAGAATTTACTAACATTCCAAGTGTTTTGTTTTAAAGTACTGTGATAGGAAGAAAGGGTTATTTATCACAACATCACCTACTAATTTACTCTTTGTGAGGCACATCACATTTTACACCAAATTAAGTATCCTCACCTACAGTTTGTCAATAAACTATGTGGAAAAGCTTAACAGATTTAGATATTTATATTGAAACAAGCCATGTGGGGATAATGTTTTTGGACTATAAAGTCTTTCTCAAAAAAAAAAAAAAAAAAAAAGCCAAAACATGCAACCTTTTAATGTAGCATTTAGTGCATATCTGTGTTTTGTATAATTATTTGAAGCTTAGCGATACCTACATGCAGTGGCATATCAAGTGAAGGAAAATTGCAACACAGACCACTGAATCTGATATTGAGGCAAATAAAAGGCACCATAATGAACAGATACTGTAAAAATATGTTCTCCTCATATTAAAAATTTGTTATAAACTGTGAAGTACTAAAAAGGGATCATTAGTGTCCCAATAAAAAATGCTCTTTTAAGTATGGCAATAAGAGTCATCCACTTCCATCAGGATCAGCATTAATTCCAACTGACCTTGTTCTAAGAGTGTTATGGTGTGTGTAGGAACTCCAGCTCACAGGAGACAAAAATTCTTGTGAAGAAACTTATGTATTTTTTTCACCTGTCTTTATAGAGTAATTTAAGCTCTGTACAGGCAAAGGTGAAAAAAGTTATGAAATGCAAGCTGCATCTCAAACAGTCACAGTTTGCTGTCTAAAACAGGATTTTCAAGTGCAGGCATTTTTGTCTTAATTTTTGTTTTGTTCATCGTAACGAAGGTCTCTAATAGGTTATTCAAAAAAGCACCCTATATCTGAACTGATCAAAAATATATATATTAGAGGTGGTACTTTTTCTACCTATTCATCTTACTTACGAACCACTTGTAATTATAATATATAATTATTTGCTTGTTAGTTATAATTGCTCAAAGGGTTTCTAACGCACATTTCACTGAGAGGATTTATTATTATACTAGGCTGCAATCTAGCCTCCATGTCTAAAAGAGATAGACAGACTTTGTGTAAGTAACAAATATTGCAAAATACGGGGAGACATGTGTGTGCTATTACACAGGCTTCTTCTCCTTGTTTTTATATACTAAGAATAGCAACTGACCCCTCTTTTCTCTTTCCTGTCCCAAAGATTCATTTTATTAGTGCTACTTGGGTTTGTTTCATTATTTCTGGAAATAATATCTGGAAGGAATTACTTCTGCCTATTCTCTGCATAGCATCTGAATAGGATCCAGCAGGATGAGGTGAAAGTCACAGAGTGCCTGTGATTTCAAAGTGAGTGGGCTTCAAATACCACATTTCTACTGAGAGTCATTTGAACTCAGAACAGGGTACCCTGAAAATAATATTCATTTAAAATAAGTAATTTCCTCAATACCAAATCTTTTCTTAATTTCTTTCTACTTTTCCTAGTCTTTCGGTTATATGTGCTCAAATATTGTTCTTGTTACTCTGAAAAGTAAAATCTTCAGCTACTACAAAAAATATATTCATTGTTTTCTGTAGGCTTGTAATAATTAATATTAAACACTTGCAAGATTTTTTAAAGCCTTCCTCGTGTACATATGTCATAAATATTCTCACCTAATGCAAAACATGCAAAACAATAAACAAATTGAACTTTAAGGGACTCCCAAGGTTTTCATAAGGACCATCTACCCTGCTCAACTTTCATTCAACTTTACCTTGTCGAAGTCCACTAGTAATTTCATGTTCATACACTGAGGTTATGAACATAGCCAATCATGTGTGAATATCGGAGTTTCAGGTGAATTAAAAGCTCTTTCACAGTCATACAACCGAACAGCAGTACAAATGTCCATGATGAAATTCAGAATGAAAAGAGTACAAGGGTAAAGCTTAATTTCACAGCTCATTGAAGTCACTGAGAACCTTTCCAGTGAAACCAACAGATTTGTTTAAAGGAAGTATTATATGAGCACTCAAATATGACCCAACAGCTGTAGAACTCTACTCATTGTAGAATGATAGGTAGATAGATAAAATTTATATTTGTGGAACAACTATATGAGGTTATGAACACGAATAAGTTATCAGGGGATAACGAACAATGTACTAGTCATTCCACAGTAACATATTCTTATCCTGAAGTAAATGAAAGGTAGTATGATATCTTATATTCTTTAAGTGAAATGGGAATAAACTTATACCAAATGGACAGAGCATAAATACACTGCTCAAACAATCTCTTTTACTTGTCCTGCCTAACAACAACTTAAATCTTGAAGTCCTATTTTGAAGCTTTTGGATATTCAAATTTAGTGTTTGGTAACATCATATGCCTAGATCAAATTTACTGTTGTCAAGACTGAGGATGAAGAAAACACCTGGAAAATAAACAATCATGCAGCTGAGATGCAGACTTTTATAAACAATTGCAGAATGTTAAATCACTCTGGATAACAAACTGGAAGAAAGAAAAGGAAAAAACAAGGTGGCTGGTTCATTAATTTAACTATAATTGGACACTGCATTATAAATCAAGAAACAGATCTCACCAATCTCACGTTAACCATCACCTTAACGTGTTTCCCAAAGTTACGCCATGATAATTCCAGAAGTCATTTTTACAAAAAGGTATGATTAGGGATGTGTTCTGTGTTTTTGCAGGCTGCAATGCAGTGCTTAAAGCAGTAAACATGTGATTTATATGGTCTCCCAGGGTTAGTTTCAGATTCTATTTGACTTGTTTTGCTTTGCTTCTAGAAATCTCCTGCATATCCCGGTATCTATAGGCCATTACAGACCTTTGGAAGCCAGATGGAATATCAGAAAAGACAAAATAGAGAAAGAAAACAAAAACAACTCCACAGCAAATGAAAGTTGCCATACATTGTTGTCTTACATTACTGCTTTCTTTTACAGTTGCTTGTAATAAGAAGGTAAATTATTCTCCTGTTTAGGCTTTGGCACAAGTCTATAATCTCATTTCAAATTCTAGATAAAATATTTTTTACTCTTCCATGCTTCCTCCCCCAAAGAAAGGCCTACCTGACATAAACATGTACATACAGGATGATCTTACTCATCTTTGAATTTGTTCAACCACACAGCATTTGTCAAGCATATATAATTTTTATCTGCTCTTTATAACACCAAGTTTGGTTATAGACATTTTTTTAACAGTAAAAAATATTTGGGGATTAGTTATGTGTTTATATCAGTGGAAATTATTGACTTGTCATTTGAGAAGAATCAATGTCTAATAGTCTTTATTTCTTATACTATAGATTATATAGATTGCTGTTTTGCAAATTCCTTTTATCTTGGTTAAGAGGATACTGATTGTAGCTTAATTATTTCAATAATATTGTCCTATGTAAATCAGTGCAATAATTTATAAAAATGTGGTCTATTTCCTGTGGTTTTGCTGAAGTAAGAGGATTTATTAATGTATTTAGTGTACTACTAGTTATGTGTTCAGATTACACTTTTGTTGCCATTTTATTGAAGAGTTTTCTTCCAGCTAAGTGCAGCAATATATAACGAACAAGACATTTTAGATTCAGCATGCATTTAAATATATCCTGATTAGGAAAGGTTAAATGAACTTTGGGATTAAAACCAGAAGTATTAGAAAAGAAACTAAAACAGGTTTCTGAAAAATTTAATTCCACCTCTTTTAGTAAAGCCAAAAGATTCTACTAAGTTCCAAACTCCATTACTGTTGATTGCAAAATACTAGCTAAAAGTAATTAAATTGCCCTCAGCAAGTATTTAATGGTATTCAGCAAATAAAATACTTAAAAAAGAACAAACAACAGTGAGAAAAGTAAAACTATGAGTATGCTGGTATTTGTGGATATTGTAGATTAATTTTAATTCAAAACAAGACTCATTAAACTATTATTGTTAAGATATAAGAATTTATATTTTTAGAGACATCTGCAGTAAAATATAGTGTCAGGTCAAGACACATATATACTTCAACATTAGGTCAAGAAATATATGAAGAAAAGAAAAAAATAAAAAGAGACATTAACTGATAATAAGCAAATAATCAGTGTGTTTTCTTTATGAAAAAAGTATGTATAAACTCCAGTGTTTTCAGGAAAGCATAAATACTGATGTCACCAGCAGCGAGAGGAAGATGTGGCAAAATACTTTTGCTGGTAAGTAGGTAAATGCACAGTGTTTAGGATCCCTACAGCTGTGAAGGCTGGCCTCTAGGTACTGAGTATGTTGTTCTATCCATAATACTACGTGCTGAAAAAAGATATTTGATCAAAGCAAAATAAGGAATCAAAGCAAAATTATCTTGGAGGTGTTACTTTTTATGACAAAGAAATTATGTAGGTCTATGGCACAGAAAAAAGTTTTAATCATACAAAGAGTAATCAACATATGTAAATATGAAATAGAAACAAAATATAGGACTAAAACATAGTGCTACATCAATTTGCTCTGAATGTGACATTTCGCAGCAAGAACATTAATAAAGCATTCTTTCTAAGCCATTCTTTCTAAGTATATTTCCCAAAATGCAGAATTTCATGTAAGTATATAGTGATAAAAATGTGTGTTGTCACATGTGCACCAAAACAAAAATTGTTCAAAGCACACCCCCACCCTTAGAAGAAAGGTTTTTATGCATTGTTTTCCTCTCTAGTTATTTGTTTCTGCTTACAATGTTGTTTCTGTGCAGACAGGAAACATACCATACACACATATATATAAAACTAGGAATTTATTTAGTATGAGTGAAATCCCAACAGTCTAATTCAAGAGTCATTATTACTCTAGACTTAATTACTACAGGGAAAAAAAAAAAGATAATGCATGAACACTTATTCTGATAAAGTCTCAATAATATTAAATACAACTAACATTGTAGCATGCACACCTCTTAGTTTCTCCTCCTCTTCTTCCGGTTGTTTTGCCCAACCTTCTCCTGCAACTCTGTATGGTTAGGTTGGTAGTTTCATTCTGCTGGTGGGTGTTATGGTGAGGAGTAGCCTGAACTCAGACAGTGCAGGTGTAATGTCAGTTTTAACAAGTTGTATCACAGTGTAAAGATTTAGGTAGAATCATTATCCATATCATAGTATTTTTGTAGGAAGACATAATTAGCACCAGTTGGATTAATTAAGTGCTTAGAGAGAATTTCTGAGTGGCAGCAACACCTCACCAGGCACAGGGCTCATTAACATCTGAGATTATTTCACTAAGCCTGTGAGGGAGGAAGAAGAAAGGCATTTTCTTGGTCTGAAAATGTCACCCAAAGTTAAGGAATTTAATGTCCCAGACTAATGTTCTCCTAGACGCAGTTATATCCAGCTAGATTCTTGTTAGCAATGTCAGCATTACCCAGATTTGTTCCCATAGTAAATGGCACAGGACATTACACAGTTCTATAATGGAAAATCCAGTCATTTGTTCATGCTGGATATTTTGTTTTCCTATGAATGTAGGAAAAGGGAAGCCATGTGCTGTGAAAATTCTATTTGTTATCTATGATATTGATTGATAACTTATGACTTATTCCAAAAAAAGATAAAGTCCTTTTAATGCTTAAACATTTCTAATGATCTAAAGTTACTGTAATTGGAATGTAAATAAGCATTTTTTAAACACCACCAAATACTTGTCATTAAATATATTTTGTGTTTATAGATATTTCTTTCTTCCCTCAATTTATTTATATTTCACAACTTGTGCAGTTATTCATGAAATTTCTCTGAAGACCAGAACAACTGAAGGGCTCTTATGTGAACAGGCTATAATGGGATGGCAGTAAGTTCTGTGTCCCTAGGGCTGGCTATGAATCATACAAACAACTTTGGAGAAAATTGGCAAATCCTTGCAAAATAGTTACACAACAAAAAGAGCAACTGTAATTCTTAAATAGAAAGGACATGCAATAACTGTCTGGGAATATGGAAGAAAGCACCTGTGGAGGTATTACATAGTCAAACAAGAGCATATTGTTACAAATCTACCACTAAACAGTTACCTTGTCATAATCCAATTTAGTCCTATTATGTGGCTGAGCATGAGGTGTCTGTAATATCAGATGAACATACAAATTGTTAAACATATAACATATAAATATATATATGGAATATAATCAATATATAGCATATAAATTGATCAACTACCCTCCACACATTTTTAAAACAGCATTAAGAGTTAGCTACATAATAAAAAAGAAGGTGAGAGGGAGGATAAATGTCAAAAAGCAGAAAATACTATGGACTAAACACAGGAGATAATAATAGAAAATGTGAGATTTAAAGACAACAAATATATATGATAATGATAAGGCAAGATGGGTTTTCAGGAAAATAATGGAAAAATCTTCACATGATAAATATCTAGCATTCTACTTCCAAGACATAAAGGATAGTTGAACATTGTGTGCATACCACTATCATCCATTTAATTTTAAATGAGTAAAGCAAATAAAGCTGTTTGTATAAACTGAAAAAGATAGAAATACATCTTGCCCCAGAATATTTACTGACTCACTGCAAATAAGAGGCTTTAGAGCAAGGTCTTAAATCCACTCAAAGTCTTAAACAAAAAATTAGGTGTACTATGTAATATATGAATTCAATAGATAGGCAGGCACATAAATGTAGGTAGAAATGACTAAGACTTTAAAATGATGAGTAAACATAATAACAAACATTCATGCATAGAAAATAAGAGAGGGGTTTTTTTTTGTTGTTGTTAATTAAAGCTGTCTGTGTGCACATATGCCATATGCACATACAAAATGCCAGAGGGAGACAAAATATGTTGTGACTATGATCATGTCTGAAATCACTCTATTAGATGATTCTAGAGATAACTGTCTTATCCTGATATGTTCATGTTAGCAGATCTTTTCCCAGCTAATCTCTAAGCTCTGTCAAGTAGTCTAGACTCTGCATTAACAATCTATCATTCTTGTATGGCCAACCACTCATACATGGCACATGAAGGCATATAAAATACTTAAATGCATTACACTCAGAAATAATATGTTAAAGCTGAACTTTTTTTATTTTTTCTTTTCTTTTAAACTGGAGGTGGGGAGAATGATTAAGACAGCAAAGTGAGCTCAAATTTCTGCTGAATTAGGAATTTTGGCAAGTGCCCTGAGGTCACAAATGGCACAGTGAACTTGAAGGTGCTATGAATAGAGCTGTAAACAAACTGTCAAAATGAGGTTCCATACATAGTCCACTGGCTCTCGTTACACTTGAAAAAGAAAATATTGATTTTACTACAAGCGATTTAATGTGAGCTAAATACAAATATTTTGTGACCATATTATTTACATATTAAAAAATTAAGTCAGACACTTAACTTTCTATCAAGATCATCTGCCACACATGTCAGTAAGACATGGCAAGTGTCTACAATGCAAGACCAAAATTGGATTTAAACATTTGTCTGCCAGAAGGAAAGCGCCTCCTTGGAGACAGACAAAATTTCCTTCTAGCTAGCTGGAAGATTTCAGTATTTCCTATAAGACAAATTCAAATAATAATTCTCAAATCTACAGTTTACAAGGAAATTAAATCACACTTAAAAGATGATTAAAAACCCAAGAAATTATTTTCTTCCAATTTAGCTCAGGTATCGATGCATATGTGACATAAGAACTGTGCAATAACTCCATACTTCGCTCCATAGCTAAAGAATTGATAGAAGAAAAACAACAGCTCTGTTAAACAATCAAGAGGCAAGAGAAATTAAGAGAGTCCTATTTGAGTAGTCCTATTTGTAAATGTAAAGCTTACATCTTTCATCTCCTATATACTCATAAAAACCTATTTCTCAGCGAATTTATATCTGCAGATTACTTAGAGGGTCCTGTATTAATCACTGGGTAAGTTTCCATATTCAACATGGTAGGGATCTAAACTGTAATCTCGAGTTCATGAAAATTTCATCACAGTTCTACAGATCAAAGAAATCTGAATAAAGGTCTAAGAAAGTTTCAAAATATGGATATTTTTATTCACTTATGCTATTCACTCATTTAATTGTAATAATAAACATAAATTATTACTATATATATATATTGCTGTTGTGTTTGTTTTAAACAAGAGATCAAATATTAACGTTACTGGGAACAATCTTGCATTGTAGCACTTTGCGAACTGTGGGTTTCTTTTTTTTTTTAACTTGTTCCTTTTTGAATATTCCAAATTTTAAATATTGCTACTTAAGGAAGTTAGAAACAAAATTGCAGATGCATTGAACTTGAACAAACTCTGAACATACTTCAATGTAGTAGAAAAAAAAGGATGTTTCAAGGAAGGCTTACAGCAATTTTTTTTTTTTGTTTGTGTACTTTCAGTCATTTAGACAGAACAGGCCTGAGGGGAATCTGAGAACAGAATAAAGAAATAGACATATCCAACAGGGACCCGTAGGAATCTTGAACTTTGATTTTATTTAAGTTTTGAGGAGGAGGGACGCTTAGAGGTTCAGGCTTGTGGGATGGGGTGGGGCTTTTTTGCTTTCCAGAATATAATGGCTACTGATCGAACTGGTATTTTAATAATTAACCACTCTGTGCTAAGTAAACTGTAGCAAAACAGAATTCCATATTTGTCACACAGCAAAATGTAGCATATGATTAAAACTAATTAATAACATACATGAGTCGAGAAGCTGTTACAGAATTCCAGCACCTTACCAATATACTTAATATAGTGTGCTAGTGTGTTTGGTGTCAAATAAAGTAAAAATATGGTTATAAAACTTCTTTGCAACCTTCTGATTAAGCAACTACCTAGTGCCTCCTGCAGTGAGATCAAAAGAATTATTCTAGAAATTGAAAGTTACTCAAGATTAGGAAGATTTCCAATACTTATTGAACATGAGCTATGCTAAGGTCTTACTAGTCATTTAAATTCAGAGATGCAGTAAAATAATTCATCTGGAAAAATTAATCTAAAACATATCTCAAAATGTAGCAGTTCCTATTGACTTAGTTTTTTCATTGACCTTGAATTTTGAATTGACATGAGCAGGAAATCTCCCAGTAAGACTCAGATCAAGCAGAGCTACATCTGCAGCCTGGGAGTTGGAGATTTATATAAACTTTTTTTGTTTCAGTGAAGACCTTAAGAAATTTTTATCAAAAAAAAAAAAAAAAGTTGAAGTTCTTAACAAGTGCACACCCAAAGATGATGGCAAATATATCTTTCATAAATATGTGTACATATATATACATATATTTGGTACACTCTGATTTACGGTTGAGGACCAGATGACACTCCAAGGCAGAAATATTTAATTCAGATATGTTTCAATGATTTTCCCTGTCAGCATTCTTTTTATGGAGATATCTATAGCTCTAGCTCCATATCTAAATTTACATGATATGTTTGCACTTATCTGTATTTGTTTCTGCTCGGAATTTTGTCACAGAGATCTTACTGGATCACAATGAAATGAATCCACATCATTCTCTTACCCACTGTCTTTTAGCAGTATTTCAAGGCTGTTAGACCACTGGGCTCTTAAATCACTGTAAGTTGTTTAACAGACAGTTCTGCATATTTGGATCAAGACCAAAGAACTGTGTATAGAAATTATAGTCTGGGTGAAGTTGCATGGGGAGGATTTTTGTTGGTATTTGATTTTGTTTTGATGAAGTATATATGCTACCTAATTATTGATGAAAGCTTGAAAAAGTAGTAAAAGATCACTGTAATAGTGAAACACAGGAAAATTTATTTAATAAGTATCTTGCAATGGCTACACAGTATCATGATTTCCATTAATTTATCTATTTGCTTATTTTTCTGTTTGCACCTTAGGCTTATGAATATGCATTCTGATAAGAGTTTCTTTTGACTCAATTCACAGTGACATAAGGAAAGTTAAAAATAAAAGTTTTCAAATACAAGAATATCATACAAGTGTTAAAAATGCTGTAGCCTAGCATTGTGATGATAGAGATTGTAAGTACTAAACAGAAGACCGTAAAATGCTGAAAGTCTGGTAGAGTGGTAACTTCCACCGAGGACAACTCTAAAATCCCATCCACTCCTACAATGAAGGGTATATCTCAAGAACATGAGCTTAAAATCATCTGAAGTTGGATAGATCAGGAAAGAGATGTTAGATTCAGATTAAAAAAACAGAACATATCTCTGGAGGCAGCATTTTCTTAGCTATGGCTGTGATTTCTGCTCCAGATATGTGTGAATTAAATGAGATGAGCACAAACTAAATCAATTTAAGAAAGCTGGCTTTCTAGCTTCTAAAATATTTCAGAGATTTAGAACGGGCTAAATTTATGTAATCTATTCCGTAACAGGGCTGGATATTGGGAGCTAAAAGCATTCTTATGTCTTCTAAGAGTAAAACAAAAATGTACTGCTCTCTCAACTGCCTTTCCAGTTTAAATTTTGGTAATTCAGATCACTTGACCTTTGCTCTTTCACTCCTTGAGGGTGAAACCTGGTGTTAGAGGGAAAATGATTTATATAGAGAGTGTTCTTGACTGCTTACTGACTCTGTACTGGTGATTACTCAGCACAGGTTACATCTCAAGACGTGCATTTTATAATGGAAAAATACCAGGAGTAATCTTTTCATTTGTAGATCTAGTATCTGGATGCTTTCTCAGGGTAAAAAGAAATGAATTTGGTTCAAACTCTGTATGGATATGGAGTAATAACTTTATAATACCCAAGATTTAGAAGTAATATTGTTTTCTATGTAGTTTTGTGAGATAGCAGTATTGGTTTGCATTTTTACTAATAGACACTCTATATCAAACAGACAATGGTATACACAGACTACACTTACAACTTTGCCTATTCTGAAAAGTTATAGAAATATTATTTAAGTATAATATATAAAATGTACAAAAAAGTGGAATATTAACAGGTAATTCCAGATTAAGATCTGTGTGCTGACTTATACATTCTTAACTGTATTTCAGAGGTCTTAAAAAATAATAATAATAATAAAAAAAACCCACACAGATCTAGGAGTGAGTCAAAAATCTCCACCCTAGAGAATACAACAACTCACTGGCAATTGTGTGATGAATATAAATTAACTTAAGTTGGCCTGATTTCAATACTGAAAATTACTTTGTGGTTAGGGTGCCCTATTCTCATTCAGAGAACAGATGTTTTCACCTATCACCTCACAATGTGTCTTTATCTTTTCCAAAAGTCTGTTCTCAGAGAAAGGTTAGCATGCCTACATGGAAATAATTCAGAATGAGCCCCCAACGTACTCCAGAGACAGTGAGAAATCAGCTGATGAAAAACGTAATTTTGCTAGTTCACACTCACGCAGGTTTCCCTTGTAGTCGGACAATAGGCCATTAAGGACCTGGTTCTACCATTTTACTGAATTGTATAAAATGGATAGAATAGAATACTATCCGGATCATAAGATTTGTAGTGAATACAGAATGAGTAAGACAGAATTTAATATTCCTAAAAAAAAGAAAAAAAACCCCACAAAAACAGAAACAAA
>PTEX01000025.1:317913-383327 GCA_003342815.1 Eudromia elegans | reverse complement strand
TGAAACACAGGAAATTACACCTGAACAGATACACAAAAGACCCACTTCTTTATTATGAGGCTGGCTAAACACTGAAATGGGCGTCCTAGAAGAATTGTGGAGTCTCCATTCTTGAAGATATTGAAAAGGTATTGATTGGGAGTTTGGACTAAATGATCTATAGAGGTGCTTTCAAACCCAACTATTCTGTGCTTATGTTATATTAGAAGCATTTCTTTACATCAGATGAGTCTCAAAACAATGTTTTAAAATATTCACATATATGTTTTATAGAAACATGAATCACAAGACCCTGGTTTTTCCACAATTCTTTGTTCATAAAAAAAAAGTTATATTTATATAGCCAAGTTCATAATAGAGTAATAAATGTCACCATCATAATATGTGACAAGCTAAGCAAATGATTTGCAAACAGTCAGAACTTTGTTAGTTCAATTTCCAAGCAAATTTTATAGGCTTCAGTTAAAAGCATCACAAATTTGAAATGAAACACACATTCAATAATGAGTTATTATTACATTGCAAAGAACAGAGAAGACTTGGAGATTTATTTTTTCTTTAGTTTACAGATGTATAAAGTATGGTTTTATAATGCAAAATGAACTAAATGATTTTGTCTGAATATCCAAAATAATATGCATTTGGACTCAGGTCAGATAATCACATTTCTATTCACAGTGAGAAAAAAAAAAAAAGTAAATATCTAATACTATTTATAGATTTATTAAGATAAAGAAACAACAAACAAAACATTAACAAACAGACTGAATCACAAAAATAAGCATTTCTCAAAATACTAGCATTTACAATAACAATTCTGAGGATACATTTATAAATGTCTTCCTGCAGCCTTATACATTCACATGAAATCCAGCTTTTAAAGAAATTAATGTCCTTTTCTTGTCTGGAGTTCATAGTGTGACAGTAAATCTTTGCCCTTGTGCTTGCCATCTTGTTCACAATGTTTGGCAATGTTCAGGATTATGAAGTGTATGTGCTTCAAGAGAACTTTCAGCTATGTTTAATTTTTATATCTTCTTCATTTACGGGAAATGATGTGTTCACCTCATTAATCCTAAAGCATTTTATAAGTAATATACATATTTGTCAGACTTGCATAAGTGTCATAAAAATTGGCATTGTAGAGCTGTCTATCTGCTTGCTAATTCTCATTATGGAGATTTAGATAAACTAAAGCCAAAACAGATAAAAGACGACTCCCCTCCTCCCAAAAAAAAAGACAAACAAAAAGTTACATACAGTACACCCTGAGTTGGGAGAGCAAAGTTCTGAGTTTTATAACACTTTCTTTCTCCTCTTCCCCAACTCCACCTTTGAAGATGTTCTATTGACCTGTGAAACTACACAAAGATTCTAGTTACTCATGCAGAAGTCTGTCTAGAACAGATATCTGCTTCAACCAGAAGTGCTTGTACTGAGTTTTGGGTTCAACCATCTCCCAAATAGTATGAAGTGAGAGATAAGTTGAGGCTTCATATATACCAGTTTTATCAAAACTAAGTTTAAAAAAAGACTTTTGGTAAAATATGGTGTTTATTATTATTATTATTATTATTTTATTTTATTTTCCCCCAAAATTCACTCCAATGTTCATTTTAATCTATTACTCAGGCTTTTGTTGTCACACTGCTGCCAAACACAGTAATTTTTTTTAGCCATTTTGCATTCAATCCTTTCAAGTTCATCTTCATCGTGTCCTTATCAATTTAAATATTCCTCTTGTCTGCCTAGTCTAATATCTATAATGTCATTTCTGATAAGCACTACATTTTTATCTCAAGCATGTAGCTATCATGTGAGTTTTTTTCAGTTATATCATTTAGTTTTAAATTGAAGATAAGCTCGGTTTTTCTCATATAATTGTCTAATATGTCACTTTCACCACAGATATATAGTTCATATTCTTTTAAAAAATGAAATATAAGTAATTATGTAATCTATGCTGTATAGAAGTAATCTGGCCTTTCTCTCAAGGTACACTTTGCTACTTTTTACCTTAAGTTGCTTTAAAGTGCCTAGACTGCCTTACTGATCTGTGATACCTCCATGTGGAAAGGAGGTATTGCAAGAGTTCTTCCTACCCCTTTCATGCCTCCACTCCAATTCTACCTGATTTTACCACCCCCTGTAAGAGGGCATCTGCTCTTTGACTTGTCTAAGCTTGATTATGCACTCTTTTTTTAAAAAAAAAAGTTTAATGAAAGTTTTACAATTTTGATTAGGATAGCCATCATATATATTAGCATTTAAGTCCATAGTACGAGATGTTTTGGACAAAGAGGTTTTAACTTCTGGAGAAGTACCATTACTACTAGTAATCATGGACCATACCAAATGTATAACATACTATTAATGCACTACTATAGTAACATATAATAATATAGAATCATATGCCATATTATATAGTAACATATAATACTAAAGCTTCTTGGAATTTGATAAATATATCAACTTTATTTTATAGAGGAGTAGGGTAAAGTAACAATTGTATTACTGCAATTATTATCATAACTCATAAGATTTGTTCATATGAGCTAAAGAGTTTTTTTTTTTTTTTTCCCTCAGGAAATTTGTGTGGCAGGCAAACCAGATAGCTTTGCTGAATGACAGGAGTACACTTCTTGCAGTCTGATGACTTTGATAATCAGTTTAAGGCTAAAATATCTGATGAGTCAAAAGGGAGCAGGGAAAGAGGTATTAATTTTGATGAGAAGGAAGAAAAAAAATGATGTTATATGGGAAGAGATTGCATTCAAAGAATATCATTTGTTTAATGGATAGAATTAAACTAGCACTCGTAAGATAAGGTTCATTATCTCAGGAGGTCAGGGAAGATATGAAAATTACAATGAAACTAAGTGTGACTTGCTTTTCTGCTTTGTTGTATAAATGTAATCATAGAAATTCAAACATTAATAAATAAGATTGTTATAGTTTGAATAAACCAGACAGTACCCAGCTTAATTGTGTTTACTTTTGTTTTGATGCTCAGAATGAATGAAAATGAATATAATTAAATTTATGACTATGGTAAAGACATGCCAGACGACATGCTAGTTGTTGTTATGATTACCAAGTTCACATCATTGAGAAGGGGAGCTCACTCCAAACTTTTCCTCAGTGCATGTAACCTGCCAAGGAAATGGAGAACTAATTTAGACTGTCAGGTGGAGGCTGCCAATAGAGTAGTTTTTTCTATTTGTTCTTCTCAAATATCATGCTGTATAAGGAAAAATACCACAACATATCTTATGTTATAAATTTGTTGATTTTTTAAATCATACAGTTTTAAGATTTCAGTCAGGAGCTTCATTTCTTAAAAATATTAGAACTTTTTACTTTTAGAACTATTTTTAGAACTATATTTAGAACTTTTACTTTGGAACTATTACTTTATTGTATCAAAACCAGCACAAAAATTCCTGTATATCACTGAACCTTTTTGTATTTTTTTCAGATTTTATTTTGTCACATATCTTTTATTGACAGTATTATTTTATAGAAGTTATAATATTCCTGCCTGCAGGCAGCCAAATTTGCAGAAAATTCAAGAAAATGCTGCTTATAAATTTTGTTTCTGGGTTTTTTTTTTAATTTCAATTATTTTTACATTCATTTTCATTGCAATGTCAACTGTGAACTTTAACATTTTTCTTTAAATAACTTCTTTCTTCCATCTCTGACAAGGCCTGGCATATGAAAGGTTGTTTATAGCTTTCTCATGATGAATCTGCAGTCAGGCAATTAGTGGCTTTGTGTTTTGTACATTGAACTGGAAGCTGCCTATAATCACTCAGTTCTTTGGATGTCATAGTCAGACAACCTGAGTTTCTAAAATTATATTTCCCTAGTGCTTTCTCTATCAAACAGTTAACTACACTGGCAGAATGGAGAGAGGGTTGGTTATTCAGCTTTTTCAATTTATATCTCTGAATTATCTTGACACAAACTCCCTAATGTTTTGGCAGATAAATAAAGCATTATATATGACATGGAAATCCATTAGACTTTGCATTCTGTTTCCCTTCTGGCATTAGAGTGACTAGTTTCTTCGGTGTTTTATGTTTTATCTGGCTAGCCTACGTACCTGTTAGAATTAATTCTTATGAATTAATTCAAGTGAGATCCAATGATGTGAGGCAATTTAATTCTTTCTGTATCATTCCAGCCTAGCCCTTTTGTTTGTTTGCTTAGTTGTTTAATTTAGGTTGCACTGAAAATTATAATTCATACCAGTCCTCAGGCAATTATGTTATTTTAATATTAGTTTCAAAATCTCAGTGCTCATAGGGTGGTTTTCTATTAAGATTTAAATATATGATACAGCAAAGAATAGCTATCTTCCCAATTATATCAAGCTTGCAAATAACATAGCAGAGCATAATAAAGTGCTTAAGCTTATGGATTTTGATAAATAGAGCAACACTATTTTCTCGAGGAGCAGCAAAAATCAATGATTGAACCAAAGTAATTATCATTTAGCTGATGAGACTTGTTTATTTTCTCAGGAAATTTGTGTAGCAAATGAAAATGTTCTTGTTGGAAATATGTTTTTTAATGGAAACAGTAGTTCTGTAGTTCTTTGAGGTAGGGAAGTGATTTTTTTGATTTCCTTATTTTTTAAAAAATAAAAGGAATAATTTGATGATGCTTTTGACTGCAGTTTACTAAATTTAGAGGACAGATTTCTTCTTGCAAGCCATTGATTAAATCCTACTGCATCATACTGCATTCAAGGAGTTTGGAGAAATGGCAGAGGGTAAGATTTGTGTCCATTACTTTCTTTAATGCTTCAACTTTTAACAAACAAAAATGATTAAGGAAGAAGGTTGCAATGGATAAAAATGTAAATATGTATATGCATGTGTGCATGTACATACATATATATTTATGAATGCTATTCCTAATTGTCTGAGAGAAATGTCAGTTATATATATATATATGAATATACATAGAATACTGTTTTATCTAGCAATATAAAATATAAATATATATGCATATATAAATTTGCAATATCTTCTCTCTTTTCTCCTTTGCAAACATTAGCTTTTGCACATTCACATTCTCACATTCACAGTGCAAACAGTGTGTTTGGGTTTTTTTTTTTTCTTTTCTTTTTTTGTAAAGAATATACTGTTCTATTTAAAATGTAGTATATGAAAAGTCTCTTCGGTTTAATACCACAGGCAAAAAGTAAGTTGTGTTGAAATTTGATAAGAAGTCTCATGATGGGGTTGTTCCAGTGAAAGCTAATGAGAGATTACTTTGATGAAGCTACTCCAGCATTCATTGACATTCACCTTTATAACGATGCTAGAAGACAGAAAATGTCTTAGATAGAGGACAAAACATGACTACTATTTTGCTATGAAACCTCAAGACTATGTAAATGTGTTTCAAGACTAGCTGAAAGACTTAGGACTCCCACTTAGAGACCTCTCTTATAGATAGATAGATATCTGTGTCCCTACCCTCTTTTCATAGCACTGAAAGAAGAGGAAAGGTTTCTATTATATGGTAACTAAAATTACATCTAAAATTAAAATAAATTGTTTTCTCTGTATATGAAGACATTTAGACATCTGCAAAAAACCTATATTCATCCCCTACATTTCATTCTTGGTAGTGGATGGATTTGCCCTTTTCCACTGTTTTGTTTTGTTTGGCAGTCATGAAAATGAGAAATCCCATGATAAATTCTGTGTGACTGTGAGATATTCAAGCCACTGGATATGTTCTGAGAACACCTGCTCAGGAAAATTAGGCAGAAGTATGCCTAATCTCCAGGTCTGATTTAGGAATCTGTCTGTAAAGTCTGAGACAAATCTATGTATCCCCAGAGGTAGAAAACCAGCAATATTAAAAGAGACATAACAATTAAGTTCAGAAGACTTGCAAAACTGGAAGCAGCTGGTCAGCTTTTGAGGATTTGAATTCAGATTTGCCTGAAATTTGTTTAACACAATCATCTCCTTGTGCAAATGCAGTGGCTGGATAATCCTGTACATTGGTGTAAAGGCAAACAGATTCCAGACAACACAGTTCATGGCCACTGTGGCAAAATGAACAGCGTGTGGTAGATAGGCATCATCTTGGTTCTCGAGTAAAGGGAGTAACAGTAAGAATAGGAGAGATGGCTAAATTGTACCAGTGCATCTACAACAAGAAGGAAGCTCAGGAGTATTCTCTGCCCTGCACTGAGTCCCTTGTATTTATTCTGGATGGAGCAGCAGCAGCTACTGTGTACACCGGCCATCCCTGCGAATCAGGCTCTGCAGCAGTAAGCAGATGGGCAGAGCATGTACGTGATGGTCTGGACACCTCCAAACCACCAGACACGAGCTGTTTCTCTGGGTTTTCTGGGCATGAGGCAGCCAGTCTGAGGTTCTGTTCCCACAGAAGTATGTGGAATCCAAAAATCCCAGATAAATGATTCCATTCCCATGTTATTTACCAAAAAGGAAGCTGGAGCATAAACACAGAAGGCAGTGTTAACAGCCTAGCTAAAGCTTGATGAAAGCCTCTTCACTTCTCTGGCAAATGTCACAGATCATTTTACCAGGAAATTAAATCCCTTACAGGACCAAATTTCACTTAAGACTACAAAAAGAACTAAAGTTAAACTAACTTCATCACAGTTTCACTAACACAGAACACAGAACAAAGTAACACAGAACAAAGTCAAAAACAGAATAATACTACATATAAAATCTGGAGGGCAGGTTGTGCTGCCTAGGAAACCATGGAGGAGTAGAGTCCATGTCTACCAACCATCCTGGAAGTGGCAATTGTGCATCACCCTAAGCCCTAAGGCTTAAGTCTGTAATGCCCAAACTTCTGTTAGGCCCTTGTTTTTCTCTAAGTCCTCCCTTTTCAAGCAATTCTTCCACATCAGTGGTACTGGAAGAAAATAGGTTATTGATCATATTGCAGAGTTATGAAGGAAGTATAAGGAACTATCAATATTATAGTGATATGATTTTCACTTTGAACATTCCAAAGAAGCCAATATTACACATTACTGTGTCATTATCACCAAAGATTGCTTGTGGACTTGAAATGAAATCCTACTACAAATGGCTTGTCTTATTTACCATTTGCATCTGAATAAACACAGAGTATGAGTGAAATAACTTGTTTTCAAATTGTTTCTTCAGTTTGGAACTGTAATGTAAATAACATATTTTGCTAAAAGTAGGCAAAGCATCTTACAATAATATTTGGGAAACTAGCTTTGATGAAGGAAAGGTAGCTGCTGCCTTTATGCATAGCCAGCCTGAAACAGTGAATATATCTTAGGAGGTAAAAATTTTTCTCCAAGTCAGGGCTTAAAATCCTCTTTGCTGTGTCTCTGAGATCTTGGAATCTTCTACAGATGTGTTCTAGAGATGTACTCCACCAGTTAGTTGTTTCAAAAGTGGAAACTGATTGGATTAAATCAAAATCTATCCCAGAGCTCTACTTTTGTCATGGCAAAAACAAAGCCTAAATTAAAAGGACAGGCCAAGAGATAGTTAGAGGAATATCTAGAAAACTAAACAAAGGCTTCTGTACATAAATGACCACTATTTATTCATTGTTGATTTCATTGATGGAGCCTACTTAGAAGTCTCCTTAACATCTTTTTCACAGATCACTATTCATCACCTCTTTAGTTTTCTGAATGCAACTCTTCCATTACTGGGCTTTATCTGGACTACTGAAATCATCAAGGTATTTCAAATCTCTAAACTGTGGTCTCTGAGTAGGGTGAGCCAGGAACAAAAGGGTTAGAAGCTGCTTAGGCCTGGAGAACGTATATACGAGCCTTCATTTCTGCAAGGCTTGGGTGCAAAATGAAAATGTTGGCATTGATCTAGAAATGATCAGATTGTCTGAGCAAAAACATTATGTTCACAGAAAATATACATTCTCAAATTAAAGAAATCGGACTATTTTGAGGAAAAGATCATTTAACTTTGAAGTCTGTTCAAATATTTTATCTGTGTAGAGGAGCTACCAAATTGACTGCAAAGAGCTTAGTTGTTAAGCTGCCACTTTTAAGACTGTGGCTAACCATGCAGTGCTGTACATCTTTTCTTCAGCATGACATTAGAGGATTATTTTACATGTGGACAGAAAGGATTATTCAGATATCCTGTACTGGATTATTATGCATTGACTTATTGTCATCAGGGAGACATTTACCCCTATTGCTTATGCCTAGTCTTGTACCACACCCTTTGTAATTTGTATGCAAAACTTGTAAACTGTATTTTTGACATTTAGTTTATAATCTTTCTACTTACTGTCTCTAATCTACACCTGGTACCTTCCTTTTCTTCTTCCTGCTAATGTCATATGTGGATTGTGGAGTGAAAGCTTGTATTTGAATAACTCATTTAATTCTCCAACAATTAGAGTTTTCTTTTCTTTGTTTCAATCCTACTAAGTAAAATTTATAAGAAATGGTTTCCAGTTAGTTGCCACTGCATGATTAGATCCATTAAGCCATCATTTGATCATTAGCTAATAACAAGTAAGAATTAAAACAATAATAAGAATAATATTTTTTTCCAAAACTTCTGACTTGTAAGTTCATGTCGTATTTTGTATCTTACTCAAGAAAAATTTGAAGATGATCAGATACTTGTATTTTTGAACTGAATTATTAAAGAATGGCATAAAATTAGAAAAAAAAAGTAGTATATTATGGAAGCTCTTAGCAACACTTTTAAAATTGTCCATTAAATGAAGATATTGCAATGAGGAACTCTAATAATAAATGAAATCTCCACAGGAATCTCAACTGAGTCTTTTAATATTAATGTTATAAAGAAACAGTAATCAAATACTTGATGGTGAGGCACTTAAAGTACTACTTAGTTTTAAGAAATTAATTCTAAACATTTAATTTTAATTGAAGTGGAACCAGATGCTTTCATTTAAGACTATGCACTATCACTATGCACTATCAGAATAGTAGATTATTACATTCTGGTTTAATGAGTTACATTGTTTTATTAGGTAATACATTTTTTACTGAGAAACTATTAAAATATACTTAATTATAGTCCTAATCAAAGACGCCATTCTTAGGAATGTATCCTCTGAAATGGGATTCATAGTGAAGAAATGTGTCTGATCTTACAGATGGTATCAAGTGTTTTGATTTTGTTTTTTTGTTTTGTTTTTCTCATAAGCTAAAACTATGGTTCTGGGTTTTCCAGCGGATACAAAAAGGAAAAAAAAAAAAATAGCAGATTATTAGAAAAAATAGTTTACTAAGCATTATTTATAACCTAAAAATATTACATCAATAAAGCCAGAGAGGTGAAAAACATATATAAATATGCACAATTTTTGCACTCATATACAAAAGAAGACTTTATTCATGTTGAGTAGAGTTTTAATCTGTTTGTTCTAAAGCCATGAATAAGTCTACAATGGAGTGGGTGATTGGCCAAGATGAGTAAGTTCTAAGAGTGTAGGCCATGATTGCTATTGTTTGTTAAGACATATTATTGTCAATATATAGTACATTCTGTCTTCAAATTCTGAAATATTTTATATGAATTATTCATGATATTTAACATAAGTGAATGATTCATCACTGAATATTTGAAATTGAATGGGTTTTATGAACTCAGTGTTATTGAAAGTGGTATCAGACTAACCATGACTGGAATATTTGTATCTTGAATTCCAGATCATTTGTTCCTGGCCTCAAAAGTTCCTCTTCTTGTAAGAATTATCAGGCACTTCTGAACTCAAAATTATATGTACTAATTTCACTATATGGAGAGGGTCATATCTCTAAATAGATTTGCCATCAATAAAATGTATTATACATAGATGTGTATTTCTCTCAAGGAGTAATTTCTTTAGGACTCCCCAAAAATGTCTTTACATTTCAAACAATAAAAACATACTCATTTCATTTAAAAAAAATAGTTTAATAGGCATTCAAATAGCAAGAGTTTTTTTTTTAAAAGTCAGGTCTCCCTAGGTCTAACAAACCAGTTAAACCATTGCTCTTAAACCAGTCCTCTTAGGCAGAAACTGATACCCAGATAGGATATATTTAAAAAGTCAAATATATAAAATTAATGATTCTGTGTCCTCCAAGTTTGTGACTTTGGAGGGACATAACTGTGGAGCAAATTCATTCTACAGGAATTATTTTGAGCTTATGGGCCTGTGTTTCCACCCTAGAGAAAACAGTCCTTATAAAAACTCTTCCATCCCCACATGGCATCTAGATATGGCCAAGATCCACGATCAGATCAGACACAAAACCCTCTTGAGTTCCACATTATATACTAAGCAAGGGAAAAGAGACCTAATGTAGTGACACTCACCTAGATAGGAGATTCTTTGCTAGTCCTCAGCAGAAACAAATGGGAAAAGTATCCCCTACACTGATATGCCTATGTTACAGCACAGTTGCCATAGATTTATAGTCGATTATGGAAGATCTCAATCATGCCACCAGCTGACATGTTTCTTATGATCGATTGAAGAGGTTACATACTGTGTATAAATATACTTTTTTCTTACCTGTCTTAAATCTGAACTCAGATGTCACGAATCTCGCTCTTCAAAACTCTCTCCCTTAGCCCTTAAAAAAAACCCCATTTTTACTCTAAACAAAGGTACTTGCACTATTTTCAAGGTAACAGATAACATGAACTATGATGTTATGTCTTTATTTATATTTTATATTTTTTCTGCTGAGAATACACCGAGATCTCATAAAATGATTCTCTCTTTACCTTTACTTCACAGAGCAGAAAATTACCTTCTGTTATTTAGTGAGAAAGTATTTCTTCCTCTAGCAGCTCGGAACATATTGCTGTTCAGGAAACACTTCCCATCCAAGCTTTGCTCTATTTTATTCATTTCTGATGTGTCTTGAAACACAGTACACAACGAATAAGTTACTGCTATGAAAAGACTGATGCTATGAAAATACTGCTTAGCAAACAGAAAGAACAAACAGTGGATAGAATCAGAAAGAGCGTGAAACAAACATAACATTCAAGTTGCTGAGGAGGAATTTTGACATATATTCTTGTCATCTGTCATTCTCTTCTTTCTTGAATGGTACAGCTGTGTAAAGTGCCCCCTGATTTAAAGTGCTTCACAGTGGTTAGCATTTTGCAAAATTTGTCCTATGGAAAAAGTCTCTCTCCTTTTTTTTTCTCTTTTTTTCTTTTTTTTCCTTTTTTCTTTTTTTTTTTTTTTTTTTTGCTCCAACATGTGTGTCCTCAGTTGTAATTTCCCCTGTATATAAGAGATCAGATTGCTTCCTTATGACATGAAACCTTGACTTTAAAATACTGTCTAAAAAGTGTTAGCATACAAATGACTTTGACACACTGTAATACAGGAATTTATTTTTCCTATATCAGTTCTCCTCCACCACATTCCTTGCTTCCTACTCCTACTGTGTTTTTTACCTTTTTTAAATAGTAGGAAACAGATAATTGTATCGGAGAGGGAAAATATTTATCTAAACAGGATTTAATAGTGTGAAATATCTGTTAGAAGTCAGGCTAGAAACATTTGGTTTTCCCAATTTTTGATTTTCAGTTAATCAAAAATAACAAATGTGAGGGAAGTTGAAACTTCTCTGAGTAGCAGTAAAAGAACTTCACAAAATTCATTCCAACATTTAGTCCAGGACCATGTAGTCCAAGAGAAAGGAGTAGCAGGATGCCTAGGAAGCAGTTATTCATCTTATTTACCCTGATCTGCTCTCAGAGCACTCCTTATCTCAGGTTTCCTGGATCATGTGATATGCATCTTATGGCCTTACGTAGATCAAATATTTGGTTTATGATTGACACAGAAAGAAAATCTAGCTGTTGCAATCCTTTGATCTGGATAACGTGCTTCTTATCAATGGTATTTTTCATCAGAAGGAGTGAGAAAATACTTCTAAATTTCTAAAGTAGTGCTAATAAAAAATATTTACTATGTAAATATATTGAAAGATATTCTGTCATCTTAATATAATTCATATACATTTACAATTAATTTCTCAAAGTATATGTCTTTAAGTATATATATGTAAACCATACTAATCTAACATAAGGTAAATCCTTTTTTCCACATATGTTACTATCTAAACAGGAACTCTGATGATTTGGAAAGGACATGAAGTTTTTTGTTACACTTTTCAAAGGAATAATTTGGGAAAATGTCAAAAGATCAGTGTAGTGACCTAGTAAGTGCAGGCCCTCAATGTCACTAAAGAAGATAATTTCTTCCTTTCTTTTTTTATTGGAAGTCCTTTTAAAGAATAGCGCACACAAACATTTTTAGGATGCAAAGAAACTCGTGTTGGGAGTAATCGCAACATCTTTTCTAAAGAATGAATGAAACCACAGAGGACTCTGGGTACATCAAAATCAAAGAGAAAGACAAGTGAGAAAGTCAGATAGCACCACAAATGCACACATCTTAACATATGCCGACCCTAATATAGCTACACAGCTTCTGACATCACATAACATTTGTTTGTTGGGGAATAGCCTCAAGGTAGTAAGTTTATACCTAATAAAAGATTTAGTCAGATTTGAACATGGAAGGAACTTTAATGGTGTAGATACTGGCCTATAAACAAATTACATGTGCATCTCAGCACTATGCCCAATATCTAAGTGTCTGTGGGTTTGATCAAATAAAATAGGCATGCATATTTTTAGAGCATATTTTGGTATCCACCAAAAAACATTTTCTCAAACATAGTCTCAGGACCTTCTTCATTTTTCTAAATCTTTTTACTTTTACAGTTAATGTAGCTATAGGTTACATTAACTGTATTAATGTAATATTAATATAAATATTACATTAATTTTATTACATTACTATATTACTATAGCATTACATTACTATTAAATTATCTATAGTAATAGCTAATATAGTTAATGCTATAGGTAAAGGGGCAGAGCAACACGCACTCAGGAAAGAAACTGTGAAGTAGCTAATACTTCTGATGATATTTCCTTTTGAAGATGGCTACTAGCAACAGAGGAAAGGCCACTTTTGATTGCCCTCTTCCCTTCCCTTCCATCACCTTCTCTTTTCTTCCCTTCCTTTTTCCTTCCTTCTGCCATTCCCACCCCTGCTCATGTTTGTTTTATATGGCTCCTCATTTTATGTCCTTAGGATATACTCAGTATTGAGAAGGCATATGCATAAATTTCTCCCAACTCTTCTCTGAAGCAGGAACGCCTTTCAGTATTTGTCAACAGTCTCACTTCTTTTTCTTCTGAGCATCTCCTGTAACTATATTCATTTTTGTTCTTCTGTTCCGCTTCATCATTCTTACTCTTGCCTTTTTCTCTCTTTATGGCCCGTTCTTAAGTGTTTTTAGTCACGACTTACAGGACTGTAAGCTTTCTTTCCCCTGTTGATTAACTGGTTCCATCATGCAGAGCCAATACCTTGGAATGCATTTCTTTCTTTTCAGTCTAGACCTTTGTGTACTTTACAAATAAATTTTGGTCTGTGCTTGGAAGCTCTCTAAGCGCCTGAAAGGACCTATTTGCCACAGTATGAATCTCTGATGAGCCGCTTGCTGACTAATCCTTACACATTTGCCCTTTCCAAAGTGAAAGCATTCTTCAGCATTTCGTCTGTTCGCACGAATCAAGCACTGCTGACTTTGCAACCATTGCTTTTCTTCTAACAATTTCACTGACTTGCCCTGATGTTGTTTCTATGGCAACCTGTAGTCTCTTCAATCTGTTTGACCAGAGAGCACACAATGCAGTGCATTTGAGAAACTGTAATGTAAAACCAGCAGATGACATTTTAAAACAAAAGAAAAAAGCTCCAGAAAAGTGTGTATCCTCCCACCCCTCCACTCTTTTAATAAATAAAATCTCCAAGGCTCCACCTAGAGTTTTCACAGGTAATAATTTGTTTCATTTATGAAAAGTATGACTTCAAAAAGAAAGAAAAAAAACATGCAGTATAATGACTACTGTCATATCAATATTAAAATTAAACCTGAGCATCCACTAAAAAGTGTGCATTTATTCTTTGGTGCTTCTCTCTCTCTCTGGGGCTTAATCTCAAAGAACCTTGAGCAGTAACAGCAAATTTTAACAAACAACAAATAAAATCCTGTTTTTTACTATTTCATCATATTATGGTAGAGCCAGAATGGATACACAGTGATCAATGACTCAAATTATTCAGGGACTGAGGGTAAAAAAGAGTTAATACAGCACGTTGACAAATAAATAAATAAATAAATAAATAAATAAATAAATAAATAAATAAATAAATAAATAAATATTGCAGCATTATAAGGATTTTGTTTTTCCTTTGTTCATTTATGGACAACACCAGGAAATGGAATAACACACAAAGGTCTAAAAACACATTAACACAGAATGGAAATATGGATTAAGCTTAAACTACTTAAGATTGGCTTTCATGCTGCCATCTCAGGTATCTACAAATATTTTTTCCGGGGTGACACTGGTCCTGTGACTAACAGGAGAATAACTCCACTTGCTTTTTCATTCATATTTGACTGAAAGACAGGAAGTCTGTCCTATGATTCCAGAGGTATTCTTCTCAGAGTTTTCTCCAGTTATCTTGATGAGTAAAACCTCACGGTCCAATGATCCTGAAATCCTCTGAGGCATACAAGCTTGCCTGAGAAAAATCTTTCTTGCTTTCTCGTTTAATCTAATTTAACATTTACCTCTTCAGGGACCCATCACAACAGAAACAAATATACTCAAATCTTGCAAACTGATTTGAAATCAACTGATATTTTTTGAAGACTTTTGCTTAGCAGGTTTTATTTAAAATGTTTTCTGTCATTCCAGAAAGGGGAATTTCTCTCCTTTTGGATAGTGAAAGAAAGATATAATCATAACAGAGAAAGAAAGAGGCATTATTGAAATTTCACCTACTTGTTAGACTTAAATAGGAAACTCCAGTGTTGAGATAGTTACAATTATGAAACAAGTATTAAGAGCTCTAAGATCTCTTAGATTAAAATTTAAGACTCGTGGGGATTAGTTGCACATGAATGGAATTTATCTTAAATTTTGATGGCCAGATCTTAAATTACCCTATTTTCTAAACTGATTTTTAAACTGTTTTATAAGTAGATTTACCATCACATTGCATATGAAATGAACAGTTTTGGGTAAACAGACATGGAAAAGCAAATGAAAAATACACTCTGCAGAAAACTGTGTGTGCCAGTTTTCTGAAGTGTCATCATTGATCTGGATAATAGCAGTGTTAAGAAAGGACATATTCTCTGCATCCAGATTTAGCATCTGCAACATATTTTTGCCTCTGTCCCTCAATAATCTGGAGAAGGAGGTCAGAACTTCAGATAAAAACAGAAAATCAGAATATGGATGATTGAAAACAGTTCACAATCAATGCATCATTGTGAATCAGGTGCTCTCAGGAAGGGAGTCATTCTTTTATGTTAAAAAATGTAATAAAATGAAAATATAACTGATTTTATGTGTGTGTTAAGTATGGTATGTTTGAAAGAGAACATGTAATGGTCGAAACACATTTCCCACAAATGAGATATGTATTGTCTATTGGAAATATTTAATGAAATTTAAGCAAAACAGGAATATCTCAAATGAATGGCATTTAAATGATGAAGGAAGATAATGAATAAATTGTTCCAAATCCTTCAGGTCCAAAGCAATTTTATTAACGTGGCAGAATAAAATTAGCTCCATATAACACTTGCATTTAGAAGTGAGCTGGATGTTGATGAATACCTAATCAAGAAATGCTTCTTTCTGACACAAAACCAGAACATGTTTTTATTTAATTATATACATTTTTTCTAAAAAAAGGTCAGTTTTCTTTTTAAGACAAGTATATTTTTATAATTTTTCTGCAGTAGATAGTTATTCCTCCTTAGTACTGGATTTTGTATAGCAAAAACCTAAATATTATATCTGAAAAAACTTAAGGTTCTTTGAAATTTAAAGTTGGAATATAATTAAGTATGTACATTGATTTCACACTGTAAAGTGAATGCTTTAAAATAGTGTTTCATAGGAATTTTATTATGTATTAACTTTTTTTAAAAAAATAAAAAAGATCTGCATTCCAAAATATGTCACATACAGGGGAGAAAAGTAAAGGAAGCTTGTCTTCACAAAATACTTCTAATTTTATTGTAAATATCATATGACAAAGAATAAGATTTTATGTATTACAAGTCTAGGGAAAGCATGGAATAACCTCTACTAGCTTGTGCACCAGTACTTACAAGTTAATGGAAAAGTAAATTTATACTCTAACCCATCCATGCACTCAGGCTCCTAGCCCTCTTCTTTTGATTCAACATGAATTATTACTGGGACAAATTGATTACTGACTTTTAATTAGGAATATTTTTCCTGCTACTCCTATCTTTGTAGTTTGCATCATTGCCATGTTATAGAAGATTAGAGTGGAAGGGCATCAGAAACTCACCTAATGTATCTCCCTGTTGTGAAGTTAGATCAATGACACATAATTCCTTTTAAAAAAGACTTGTAAAACAGATGGTGAAGCCATCTTAACCAATCCAATTCATTCTTTAAGAGTGCTTATCATCACGATTGTTTCTTACACGCTATTCGCAATCTCCTTTCCTGCCGCTAAAGCTCATTACTTCATGTCTTGCTTCAAAAGGAGACAGACAGCAGTCCTTTGCTATCTTTTATTTTTTTGAAAACTTTATCATATTTGAAGACCTTATCATGTCTCTTCTCAGCCTTCTTTTGCTTAACTGAATCACACCAACACTTCATACGTTTCTGAGCAGATCTTTCTTCCTGATTTTTAATCACATTTGCTGAACTACTTCACACTCTTTTTCAGATGATCCATATCTTTGCTGAAGTGTTTTTCCAAAATTAGATTTCTACACAACTTGAGGTTTTTCTGGGGCAGAATAGAAGATTATTTAGAATGCTTTAAATGAGAAACAGGTATTCCTAAGTAGCAGGTTTGGGGGTGGTGGTTTTATTGTGGGTAGGTTGTTTATTTGTTTGTTTCTTTAGGAAGCACAATATTCTTAACTAATATTCAGTCTGATGAAAGAACATTTTTTGTAATGCTGATGTCAGTCTTTTCCCCACAAAGTATTTTTGCAGTCCACAGAATTGTGCACAAGTCTATAGTGAATTTTATATTTATTTATGCTTTTCATCTTATTGATTAAATTAGATTAATGATAATACTTTCTGAAGTACTTATAATCCCAAATTCCTTTTATTTTTTTCTTCTTCTCCTTTCTCAGATTAGTATCTCCAGTTTTGAATAACATTACTCTGTACTGAATTAACTTATAATGAAAAAATAAACAAACAAAAAAAGCCCCAAGGCGCTGAATAGAGCCTTGCCATTAGAATGTGAAACTTGTAAACAATTTTAAGAACATTTTAGTGTGGTTTTCAATCTCCTTTCAGTAATTTCTTAGATTGTAAATGAAAATAGCATGTGTGACATTGTCAACAGTCCTTCTGAAGTTCAGTACATATTCAAGCAAAAATAATGAATGGTTTACAAAAATAGATCAAGCTTAGTTTAGGCAGATCTTTCAATAGGCTAGAAGGAATTTTATAAGGCTAATATTTTTGAAAATTCTACTTTTTACACCTTTTTTTCTCATTCTATGTTAAGCAGATGAAAAGTTGTCAATAGTAATTTTCTCATCATTTATCATAACCATGAATAACAAATAAGATTTATTTTTAATGCATCCTGATACTATATAACATAAAGCACTTTATCTTTCTTAACATTATTTTTTAGCTTTTAATTCTTTTTAAACAGACCATTTTGTCTTCCATTCCTAAATATGGTACTTATAAAATGATTTATTGTCTGTATCTTCCAGTAACTGTAAATCTTTGTGTCTTTTCCTTTCTTATTTTACATGAACATGTTATAGAAATTCTTTCATATTCATCTCTTGTAATATGAGCTATTTTTCACATTTCATGTATGTTGATGCTGAATTTCAGGTCACTAAAGAGATCATGAATCACCTCTTTTCTTCTTTTCTGCTTTCTTACCAGCTTAGAGATTTCACATTTATTCTCATAACTCTATTTCTTTTAAAAGTTGTTATTTTCATGAATATTTCCCTGGCTTCTCCTGTTGAAGTTCATCCTTCTTGATCAGTTGCTTTGATCTACTGTATGTATGGGTAATATTTGTCCACTCTCAATAGCTGCATGAATATTTACAGCTAAAGTAATAATAAAGCTATTTTTCCTTTGAGGGACACCTCCTGTCATAAAAGACAACACTAGAACTGAAGCTAAAAAGATGCTAGAAGTTACTATTGTTACCCATCTCTTTTTTTAAAGTAAGATTCCCTTTCACTTTTCCCTTCCTCTTCTCTTTGCCTTTTCCTGGCCCTCCTCTTGCCCCTGCATATGTGTTTTTGTATTATTACTAGGTTAGTCATAAGGTTTACCGTTGAAGACCTCCTACTAATCAGTCATCTCTCTTCCTTAAGACACTACTTCAGTTTAATTAATTTTCATCTTGTTAGGGAAAGGTCTTCCTTTCATCTGATTTATTTTGCATTTCTTCTTTTGATAATATTTTCTCACAAAACAATAGTCTATAATATACCATACAATTTTCCACATTTCTTCTCTGTAGGAAATTCATTATCTTATAAAATGAATTGAATTATTCTGGTGTGATCCACCTTTGAAAAAGAAATATTACTATTCTATTTAACATTCCATTTGTTTCCATAAATCTATTCTTTCATTTAAGAACTGTTATAATTTCTTCTATACTGTAGAGATCAGGTTGAGCTGTTCTGTATCTTCATAGATATTTCTTCCCTCACCCATTCTCCTCCACAGTCTCTATTTTATTCCATCCCTAACTTGATATGTTTGACAAATTATTTGCCAGTATAACTGCAATTTAAATTTAACATCTGTTGCAATTTAAAAATAACTTCCATTCGATTATAGACACATAAAACACAAACTTTAATACAGTTCACATATGCAAGGGGGAACACAATTTTCTGTCATCAGAAATCATCCAAAGAACACACACAAGATTTATTAAATACTTTAATAGCACAGTAATACCACAGAGGCACTCCTGATTTCCAGAACTGGCTGCTATAAGAACAGTATTCAAATGCTACTACAACAAAACATATGTCTAAATAAATATACTATCTATGTCTTTACTTTCCAATTATATTGCATATGACCATAAAGACATATGGAAGTTTAAGAAAATTGACATTTACCAATAGGATTATATTATGAAGAGCTAGTTTATTATATACATGTTGATATAGAGATAAAATTGATCCTTACTGAAAAGGCAAAGTTATTAATTTACAGTGTTTGGAAGTGGTCTAAATGTTATTAATGTCTTCTATTTTTTTAAAAGTTTTGAAGTTGCCTTTTTTTAGTTTCATGTGCTGGCTCTGGTTCAAGTATAGCAAAAGTTAATGATGTTCCCTATTATTTTTTCTCAGCTACTAATTTTTATGCATATTTATGTCCATGTGTTCTCTAGATTGAATAAAAGTATCTCTTTTAGGTGTTCCTCTGATTAAATATGTTTTTGTTGTCCTTATCACCCTGCTTTGCATTTTTTCCGTTTCTATTTAAAACATTAAAAGATTAATACAAACTGTCCTACCTTCACTGCATATCTCTATTATATCTCAGGACAAATTCACTCAGATGAAAATATACATATGGTATATTATATTTAGCAAATATATTAAATAAGAGTTCCACACTAGGATAACAACACTCAGCTATGTTCCTAATAGTTATATAACACCTTAAAAAAAAAATTAAGAAGTCTTGTAGCATTTATCCCTACTCAAAAATCCTTGAAAACAGGCTGGATATTAACCTCTGAACCAGATAAACTGTTACCAAAAAAAAAAAAAATCCATAAAATGATTGCTTAAGTTTTTTAAAATAAATAAATAAAAACATGCTATTGCTTTTGTGTCTATGTGACTATGACTAAGACAAGAACCTGTCCACTCTTTGCACTGGAAATTGTTCAAACACTCCATCTAACTTCCATAGAAGTGGTATATTGGCATAGTAGTATATTTATTGGTACTTCTAAGACATTGATATATTGTTCATGGTACAGACTCCTTATGAACCTTAATTCTGTGAAAGTCTTAAAAGTGGGTGTTTTTTCATTAATCCTCATACAGCAAAATTATAAACTTTGACAAAAAAATTAGCCAAAATTATAGTTTTCTTTAAAAGACTAGGATTTAACTCATCATTTTCAAATTTCACTTTAGCAAAGAGCACATTTTGAGATTTTTTTGTGCTTAGGAAATTGATTTTGAGAGAGTGTAGCTGTCAAAATGAATTTCATTGTAGATGATGCAGTATTCATTGTTTATATAGAAAAGAGTCATTTTAAAGTGAAACATACATTAAATTGTAATCTGGGAACACATTTTTACTTATCTTTTGTTAATCTAATCGTTTAATGAATGTCAGGCAAAATAGATTTTGTGCATATTTGACTCAGATATTTCTTGTTTTATAAAAACAAAACAAAACTAAAAATCAAAAGGAAGGGAAGGGAAGGGAAGGGAAGGGAAGGGGAGGAAAAAGATCTACAAATACAAATTAATAATTTTATATCTGGAAACATAGCACAGATAAAATACTATAACATATTATTCTAGATATTAGTATCCCATAGATTCTTCTCTAGGAAGTATACACAAACATATTCATAGAGAAGAAACACTTGTTGTAAATTCCATTTGTGACCAGAATTAGAGTGGTCCTCACCCAAACACAGGCAAATGCCAAAGATATTAATCTGCTGTCATGGAGGAGCAAAACCCTTCAGTGATAGCACCATTTAAAATCCATTGCAATTACAGACAACAAATAAGTAAACAGTAAAATAATATGCTTGACTCCTCTTTATTTGATAGGCCTCATTTTTTCTAGTTTTTATACATAAAAACTTCTCTATATCATATAAATGTATAAATATATGAAAATACATACATAGAAACATGTTTGTGCATACACATTTAACACAAACATATATATCTGCAGTTACATTTTCTTTCCAAATAAGGGACTGCTTTCAGCACAGCTCTCCTTTATAAAACATATATTCTCTATTTCTCTTATTTTTAATATAACATCAGCTGAGTAGCAAATTTTTCACTCAGTCTAGTTTGTTAAAACTTCTCTAGACTTAATACTGCCCTATTATGGCCCTCAAAATGTGACCTCAAAAGGAGAACCTTCAAATGCAGCAGCGTCTAGTCAGTAAATTCTAAAAGCAATATCATTTAAGCTGATTAATATGTAAATTATTCTTAATATGTTTCTTAATATGTTAACATGAAATTGTGAATCAGTCCTCTGAAAATATCTATTTTTACAAAAAATGAACAGAATATATTTTTTCTAGACTTGTAAATTTTGGTACAGTTAACTTCAATATATTAAAAAAAATATTGATGATTGCTAATAGTGTAGGGACAGGGACGGTATCCATGGATGGAATGCTCATAAGTAGATAATTGCTGCAATTTTACCTTCTGTGAATAGACTACTGAATATAAACTAGTTGTCAGTTTATTAAGACAAAAACAGAGTGTTAAAATGATCAGCAGTTTCAGATAAATCTGCTTGAGTGCATGTCAGGGTGAGGAAGGCAGATTATGACATAATTTACCAAATTATTTTTGAATTTTAATAAAATTATTAGTATTAATGTGGAGTCTCCTTCTCTGGAGATCTTCTAAACCCGGCTAGAGCCACTCTGTGCCAGTGCTTCAGGGGTCCCTAGACCCTGCACTAGATCATCTCTAGATCTTCCAATCTGAACCATTCTGTGATTCTGAGATTAGTAGATGACCATTTTGTTTATATCAGGGCTGTTTATGTTTATAAGACTTGTCTATGTCAGGGCTTATGATGTTGTTACTAAATAATGATAGTCTTGTAACATATAATTATTGTACTCTTTTTTTTTTTTTTTTTTTTAAATACATCTGAAGCCGAATGAACTTGGCATAAATTTAAAGCATTCTATTAGCTAAAGAGAACTTTTGTAAATGCAAAAACAAAATGATTGAATAATAGGAGTGATAAAAAGAAGACAGAGAACTTCTCTAGCTCCTATCACAGGCAATGAAAACTTGGAGTTTTGGAGATGCAGTAGACCATAGAGCAGACTGTGATACTACCGTTGCACTTAGTTTAGATAAAGTTATAATAAGGCTTGTATAGTTCTCCCTAAATAAACTCTGATCTGCAAGAATAAGCATTGACTAGAATAGCCTCCTTATCCAATACATTAAATTGTATGATTTGTCATCAGAAAATTCTTCTTTCAAGAAGAAAAAAATGTCTTTCTCTCAAGCTGCTCTCTTTACTTAAAAAGAGACAATAATGTACTATTTGGAAGACAATCATAAAATAAATCAAATAAACAAAATCAAAATGCTGGCTGAGCATACAAGTCTGATGGTGCTGAACTGGCTAATCAGGAGCAAATAATATCTGAGTTGACCATGAATTCTGACCATTATCAGAGGACTGATATTTAACTGAATCTTGTGGATAAATGCAGCTATAAAGAGGTCATATTGCTTGCATATTGTGCTAATATGGACCTGTCACACTGAGCATATTCACATATTGTGACTCCAGTTTTTAACCTTCTATTACAAGGAAGGGAATGATATGTAGCACCATATCCTTTTAGCATAGAAAATTGCTGTTTTGATTCATGAAGAATGTTAAATTTCTTTAAATTTTAGCTGCTTAAGGCATAAGTATTACTAGAGTAAGTGTTCTGAATATTTGATATAGTTTTTTTAATATTAAAATATTGATAAAAGAAAAGGAAATAGGATTTTGTTTAAGATTTTATTTCTAGCTCATTCTTATAGTCCTCTGAACCAAATTAACTGTCTAGAGATGTATCTATAGCCCTCTATAGATACATACCCCCATCCATATAGCCCTCAATGTACTTGATCATGTGTTTCCTGTTTTTGTGGATATCACTAGGTCTTAATGAATAGATCCACAGTACGTTTTAGTAAAGCAAACAGGGTCAGTCTTTGTTGTTTACCTCTAGGATTTGATTATGATTTTATGAGTCTGCTCTACTGAAACCTCAGGGACTCTCTCTGTTCTCCTCGGCCTTCCTGACTGACTAGCTTAGTCAGTGCAGCATTTCCCAAGTCTTTACTTCTGTGCACTCAGCTTTACAAATCTACACTAAACAGTTTGCCTGAAGGTTGGAAATAGTTATCTGCATGTTCTTCCCCCTGCCCTCATTTCATATTTTGTTCTCTATCTGGCTATACTCACGCAAATTCAATTTAAGAAGCAAGCAAACATGCAAATATATATACGCATGAAGATATTTATTTACTGCATGTGTATTTACTGTATGTATACAAATATATGTCCAATATGATACATATGTGTGTGTGTGTGTGTGTGTCCCCAATATGTTCAATAAAGAAAAGAATGCTCTTGCAGGTTCTGTGTATGAGCTGTTTACAACAGCGGTTAATATAGCATCTCAGATGTAGTAACTTCTTCCACAGATACTATACTGTCTCTCAGTTTATAATAAAGGACATAAAATGTATAGAAAGCTACTTGACTGCCAAAGGCAGACATTCTGTCTTGGTCCTGCAGGTCATACCATGTCATACACGTATATTATTGTTATTGTATAAGAAAGTTTGATTTTTTTGTGTGTTTTCTTTTTACTAGTAATACTGTATATACACATACGGAATGTTTAAAAAATAACAATAGAAATCGGTAAAATTAAAAAAGAAAATGTAAACAGAGGTAAATAAATAAATATATAGTAAAGTCCACAATTACTCAGAAAATTGTAAGCAAAAAATAACCTCTCCTTCCAAAAAGACCTCTTTTTAGGCATTGTTTTGCCAGCCAGCAGAAAGGGATATCCAGAAAAGATGTAATTTTTTTTTCTTATAACAATAGGAAAAAAAGGACAAAAAAATGAAATTGTCATTTATCTTGTGAACTTAAGGACTTACTAGTAATGGTTAATATCAGATATGCTGTAGTGCTATAAGTTAACTTGGAAGACTAGACTCTGTGTAGCAGTGTCTCCTGAAAACTGTAGAACACAGATGATGTGCTGAGGTTACGGGGGTGGGATCTCCATTTGGATATGCACAGAAGCCAGAGAAAATTGTTTCTCCAGTGTCTGATGAGTAATTATTTATGCTATTTTCTAAAAGTATTGCATTCAGCTCTCAGTTTTTGTTTTGATGTCTTTTATTGTACCATTTTATTTGTTTCATCAGAACAGAATAAAACTCAGTCTATGAGAATACTGAACAAACTAAAATGTTAGTGATGCTTGTAATAATATTATTCCATTTAAATTGAATCAGTGTAAGTAAGGCATTTTTCAACATTCTGATGTATTTAGGTCCTCAGTCATTTAAACAGAAAATTACAGCTGTAACAGGATAAATAAGTAAAAATTTTCAATCACTGGCATTTTCCTCTAGTCTTAAAATTTCAAAATTCCTATGTGGTCCTATGTTGAAGGCATATTTTTATATTTTCTTGCCCTTTTCTCTTTTCTTTTTCATATTGATGTTAAGATAAGAGACAGTCATTTCCATGCAACTTTATCAAAACTGATTATCATAGTTTATGATAGATCCAGGCCTTGCATAAAGACCCCAAAATTTTACAGGCCTCACTGCAAAAGTTGTACTTAGCAGCTGAAAGCATGTTAGTTCTAGATTGAAGGATCATTTTCGAGAGCTGACTAAATTGAAGTCAGTAACCAAAGCAATGAAAACAGTTGAACTATATTGCTTGCATTTAGTATGTAATATGATATGACCTATATTAATAATTCATTCATTCTACAGAAACTTATTCTGATTTGAATCTCTCACTAACTGAAGAGCCTCAAGAGGAATTTCAGACAATAAAACATATATGAAGATGGAGTTAAAAGGTGGCAGGATATTCTAACTTTCTAGAAAATCAATTTCTTTCTAGAAATTTGGACCCAGATCTAAACAATGGAATGTGAGAAAGTTGGTAGTTACATATAAACTGGTTATCTGAAATCCTCTTATAGATAATAAAGTTAAGTCTCTCCTCTGTTACAAGTATCTAAGAGGTGTACCACGTGGGTATCTCTTTTCAGATCTCAGTGAGAAAGAAGGACCACTTGGATGCTTAAGTATGGTAGGATGTTTAATTAGAATATCCATATCATCACGTAAGAAGACAGTGTTTTACTCCTAGGTAAAGATGAGGACACACAGGTTTCAAAATTTCTGGTGCCAACTGGGGTTGTCTGTATTACGATTAGCTCGCTAAGTTTGTCTTGTGGTCAAGGGATATGTGCAGCACAGCATGGGGATGTGTCCGCTCAGATGGACTATTATGTGGGTCACTAATTACTCAACATACAACGATCTCCCTGTTTGGATCACTACAGGAGTAATATAATCTGACAAAACCAAGTACATCCCAATGGACCTACAGCTCTTAGTCCATAAGATCACTGTTTTTCTGTAGTTCCTGTATCTCATCCTTTTGTCCTGAATATCCTGGAACATCTTGGATGGCATTTGATGCAATCCAGGTACCCTAATACTTAGCACCTAATCTGAGCTCCCATACTGAGCCTGTAAGCAATGCAATACATGTAATACACAGAGATGTCCAGCTTGTGCTGGAGGAGACACAAGAGAGCAAGTTGGCTGCTTATAACACTTATAGTGTTATACCAACTGCCCTAAATCATCACTTTTAGAGTGCTAGCAGTCCTATCTCAGGCACGGTAAGCCCTGAGATAGAGGTAAAAGTCACCTCTATCATGGGACATGGAGACCCATCATTATCTAATACTACTAGGGTAGTACCTCACTTGCACCTAACATCCAGATTGAATAGATTCCTTCTTAGTCAGATGATGTTAAGTCTGACACATATCTTCAGAGGCTGATTCACGTGCCTTATCTTCTATGTTTGTTTTAGGATGAGACAGATTCCAGCAGGATTTGGCAGTTTCTCTTTATTAGAGAGGGAGAAAAGACTTAAAGGCTCTATAAAGACAGGAAGATGAGCCTTGGGTACCGCATGTCTCCATGTCTGTGCTGGAGAGAGAACGATTCCCTTTTGTGACTACTTTCCATGTTTGTTCTATTCTGATTTCTCCTAAGAATAACTATTTTTTAACGTAGATATATATATATGTATATATATTAGGTGTAGAATAATATGCTTAAGCATACACTAAGCAATACAAAAAAATACAAACAAACAAACAAAAAAAAAAGGCTGCCTATTTTCTTCTTTAAGAGACAAATCTAATAATGTCAAAATGGTCTGGATGTCATCTTGGTGACAGGGAAAAATGGGGAAGCAGGAGATATATACTAGAGTTATTCAGGAAAAAGAAAACTTTAAATCAGCAAATTTCCAGATTTTTTGTAATTATTTTGAAATTCCTTTTTAATAGCTTAAATGAACACAAATCACTAAAGCAGAATACCTTTTTTTGGCTTTCAGAAAGTAAGTATTTCCTATTATGCCACTGCAATGTTCTTAACCAATTCTTATCATGCAATACCCTCCACTGTGAACAAATAAATGGGGTATGTGAAAGGTAATTATCAAATGGCTGGGAAAGAATATTGTATCACCATAGCTGAGAGTCACCGGTCACGTCCATACTGTGCAAGAGAAGGAAGTGCAGACTTCTTTAACTGGCCCTGACTGATTCAGCCCTGCAGAAAGCAGCAGGATAGTCACATCCAAGCAATATTCTGTTTAGACTGATTAATCATGCTAAAAGGCATATACTGTTACTGGGACTGAATCATAAAAAAACATGCCTAGTGCTACACTGCACCACATAGAAATGATTGATTGCTCCAGCCACAATGAATATATCACAATATTGTATTCAATAACAAACCTTTTTCAGTTTCAGAGAGGAGTTTTGCAAGAATTTATTCTTTATAACAACAATAAAAATTAGACCTATTTTCAAGAGAAAATAAGTGGGTGTTTTAAATAATATATTTTAACGATATATTAGGAGCTATCTTAATTGGATGTGAATTTTGTATCAATCTATGTACTGTTTCTTCAGAATTTAGAGTTATTTTTGGTGATATTTGAACCAGTTATGTTCGTCATGTTAGGTATGCAGTAACATAGATTAAAAAATGATTTTAGAGAAATATACTTATGATAAAATATAAGAAAGGAGAATGTCCTTACTCTTCCAGCTGAAGAATTGTCACTGATGCTCATTTTTGCTTTTATCATACCAGACTCACAGAATTACATGTTATATTTCAGTGTTCTTATTGCCCTCTTACAACCACATGCTCAGTTGAGTGAACTCCACTGAGAGTAAAAGAACTATTGCAGTTTATACCAGCTAAGCATTCAGCCATTTTTCACAGTCATTTTATAGCTGGCCATAAAGCACTCTCACTAAATAAAAATGACCTCTCAAGTTTTGTTAAAGTGTTTTCCACTCTGGTGGCTGGATCGTGGAAGGACTTACCAATCCAGGATCTATTAATGTGATCTGAGCAACACTCCATGCTTTGGTGTTTCAGACTGAAGTTAAGCTATTAAGTGTGTATGGTATTTGTTCCATGGAGAGAATCAGATGGAAGTATTTTAAATATGCAGTTTCAACACCAAAAGTCTAAATGAATCTCTTCAGAGATCAGTTCAGATCTCTTTCTTTCCTGATTACAGAAGAAGCTTAGAACAACAAACCCGAGTTGGATAATTGACTTAGATAACTATGTTTGTGATGTGAACATACTTCGGATTCAAAAACTAGATTTAGAAATTAATGCAAGAATTGTCAACCAAAATCGTATTTACATGAAGTGATTCTTTTTGGTTCACTATCGAATATTTGAGAAATTAATGAGTCATTCTCAAACTCAAGGCCTTCTGCCTTAAAAATACTGCTGATATGGTCGCTGAAATGTAATAAAGCCTAAACATAGTGATGATGGGAATCCCAAGAGGTAGCAGTGAGAGACTAGACACTTGGGGACCCACAATCCCCACTTGGGAACCCTTGTGGGTCACTTGGGGACTCACAATCTACAACTCTCTTCTTATACCTCTAGTTAAAGGAATTGAGAAGACCTTGATTAATTTACTTCTCTCTTTCTCCCTCAGTTCTTCCTTCCTCACTCTCTCCTCCCCACACTTTTCTCTCTCTATCCTTCTCTCCCTCTCTCCTTTCTCATGCTCTCTTCCATCTTTCTTTTCTCCTTTCTTCCCTCTTGCCTCTCCAATTACCGTTTATTTTGAATAACAAAAGCACACATTTCCATTTAATTATTTTTTGTCATTGAAGCACTTTTAACTTGCAGCTTCTACCTTCCACATGAATACTGTAACCCAAAGGATATGGGGTGGAAAACAAAATCATCATCTATCTTGCCAAGACAAGTTTATGTATTTTCAAGTTGCTCTCAAATTCCATACTACGATTTTGAGCCAAAGAACATTGGTTTTAGCATTTCAAATATTAATTCTTATATTTTATAATCTTATAATTCCTTTAGCCCTTCTTGTCTTTTAAACATTTTTAAAAGTAGAACTGGACAAAAGGCTAGTGACTCATATAATAAGTATATTTAGCCAGTATTGTTAATAGAATGGAAAGTTAAGAGCACTTCTGAATGTATTCTACTATTTATACGTTGCCAGCTGTGTGCAAACTACAATAAATTTTCCTAGTGCCATAATATTTGTTTTGCAGCTTCCCTAGTAACATGAGTATAATGAACATTTAAAAAGCTTACAAATACATAACTTTGATAAAGTGCATTAATTAAGGTTACTATATAAATTAGGAGCATGTTTTAAAAAGTGTCTAAACAGTTCTATACTTGCATGCATAAATTCATCTTTGAAAATATGCATACATCAATACTCTAATTAAACTAATTCCATATCTCTAACTTACAGTCCTCCAAGCTTTTTTTGTACATCATCTGTATTAGCAACAAAGTCATTAAAAAAACAAAACATGTAAGTGTCAACTTATGATGATGGAAATAATTCTTTCCACAATATATTTTTTTTCATTTCGATCTTAGTCACAAAACGAATTATAAGTTCTGAAAATACTTGCTGCTTCAATATTTAATGAACTGTGGGGTGTTTTTGTTTTTTTGTTTGTTTGTTTGTTTGTTATACAGCAAGCCATATGGAGGGGAAGGAGGAGAGGGGAACTAGGAAGAAAGAGGGAAAGGGTTCAGGATAGGAGAAGAAGAAAGGGAAAAGAAAAAAAAAATGAAGTAGAAATCAGTTTGACTATAGATTTATGCATTGAATTGATGATAATTCCATTCTACTCTCTTCTCATATACAGTTTTATATTTTTTTTCTGCTGCAACACATGTTTCCTATTCACAGAGACAAGTTAAGATAATTTTCCTAAATATGTAGGTAGTTTCCTCTTTATATATGCAAGTAATTGCCATCAATATCAAGGGACCTACATAGTTACCATAAGGAGAAAAGGCTGTTTTTAGGGCTCATTTCTGCATTTATTTACTTATACACACACACACACACAAAAATCTGCATTCTTCACTACAACCTATTAATTCTCGGTACAGTTCAGGAGTGAGAGTTCAAAAATATATTGCAGTGAAACTGCTTGCGTAGTGGGCTTATCCACATTAGATGCTGGAATTCCTGCACTAGCTATTGCCATGTGATACTATTCAGGTGTCAGGGGATCCATCCACTTTATCCCTGTAAGAATGACAAGAAAGATTCAGCAAAAGCAAATCAAAATAGTAATTTATATATCATGCTGTCCTTGGAAGCCCCCTGTACAATGGTTTGTATTATTCAAGTGGTGCAAAGGTATTCTGATAACAACATTATCCAGGTCTTTACAAACGAATAAAGACAGCAGGGAATATTTTTACTCTACTCCTAGCAGAGAAGCAGTGCGAATGAGGTATATAATGTTAATTTACATAGATCATTCTCAGTGCTGGAAGAGTGCTGATGTTAGTATGATTTGCAGCAACTTCATGTTGGAGCAAAAGAGCTGTCATAGCTTCATCCATCTAAATTGCAATCAAGGCTGCTAAAGTGCACAGTCAGGAAGATGTAAATGTAACTTTTGGCCCTCTTCCTCTGAGTCATATTACTTATTCTTGTTTATCTATATAATTCTTCATTGCTTGAAAACAACTGGAAGTTCCAATCTGTATTTCTTTGCTCATGATGAACATACCTAATTATACAGATACCCTATTGTATTTAATGATATTTTTAAAGGTGCTCAAAACACAGTGAAATAGCCTTCAATAGTATCCTTAACACAAAATCAGTGATATATAATTTGGAAAGAGGGCCTGTATTGGAGAATGCCAGATTGACCAGATTACAGAGCTCAAAGGGTTGTGCTCAGTGTTATGAAGTTAAGCTGCCTGAAGATTACTGGTGGTGTTCTGCAGGAGTCAATAGTGATTTAATGTTGTTTAATATCTTTGTAGAAAATTTGGATGTTAAAAGAGAATGCCATGTCAGATGGCCATATATTGGAGGGAGCGAGCAATAGCTGGCTGTCAAGGCTGGTATTCAGAGGTACAAGATGAAGGAATGGGCTGGTAGGAACGTCATGAAGTTCAACATCTTGCATGCATGAGTTGCCACATCGTAGGGGATGACTGTCTGGAAGAAGCTTTGAAGAAAAGGACTTGGTTCTTGGAGGACTAATTGAACACAAATCAGGAGAAACTTAGAAGAAAGAAGGCCAACCAAATTCAGAGATTTATCAGCCAGAGTGATGCTAGCTGAGGGCAGGGACTTCCCTCCTGCATTCTGCACTCATGAGGCTAGTTCTTTTCTCCCCAGTACAAGGACCTATACCTACTGAAGTGAGTCCAGTGGAAGGACACCAGCACCATAAGAGGCTGGAGCACATGGTGTGTGAGGAGACATGGGGAGCTGGGGTCAGCTCAGTCTGGGGAGAAGAGATGTAAGGAGAGATCTAATTGTTCTTCTACCTAGTGGGAGAGTACAATAGAAATAGATTCCTCTAGAAGGATCACAGTCCTCTTGGAAGTGCACAGTGCAGAGGACACCTGAGTTACAATATGGAGAATTCTAATTAGATATCACAAGGCTTTATTTTTGCTTTTTTTGTTCTTTGCTTGTTTGTTCCCATGAGGTTGATCAAACACTGAGATGAGCTGTACAGAGGATCTATGGAACACAGCTTGTTGGACAAGATCATGAGCATCATGATCTTAGTTGTGTGTACTTTGAGCAATAAGCTGAAAAGACGACCTCCAGATGACACTTTCAATCAGGTATTTTCTACATGTTTTTTTCCATGATTTTAGGAAAAATTTTAGGTTTTGATAAGCAAATCTGTATGATATGAGGAAAAAAAATAGATGAAATTATTTCCAGTAGTAGCTTATGCTGCTCAGTTTGAAGATTTTTATGAAAAGATGTTTTATACAGAGGAATATGTATTAGAGTCAACTTCTGTTGAGTTTGAATGCCTCCATAAATGCTCAAATCGCTATTGTGAAAAAAAAAAAAAAAAAAACACTGAAGCTTCCTTTTTTTAAGGTATACTAAAGTACTGTATTCCTGCAATATCTGAAATAATAAAAGAGTGCTCTAAAATTGCTCAGAGTTTAAAAGGTTTCTTTTAAGCAATACTTGCTCTCATTTATGTTGCAGTACTTTCTCAACTCAACTGTGCCTTGTTTCTTTTACTATAGAATAATTTAAAAGGCATTTTCTATTCATAAAAAACTGTTGAAAAGCTATAAAAATATGAAACCTTATAGAGGTTTCATATAGGGCATATAGTTATTATGCAAAAATTATTATCTTTTCAGATTTTATTCACAGTAACCACAAATGAAACTATAAGCTTCAGTATGGTCTACAGAATTAGACCATACCTGAAGCATCTGAAAATGTCTGGAAAATACCGATTAAAACTTCAAAGAGGACTAACAATAAAATCTGAGCTTTACCTATAAATTGTAGTCCTCATCTTCCTATGGAAAGATTTTGTCCACAGCAATAGTTAAGTTCTTAATTTTGGTATTCTGCAATTGTCATTTTTTTCCTTGCCTTAGTACTTGTTGAAAGTGTACAGGTGTGATGAGTTTTCTGTAAAACTGCATACTTCCCTGCTAGTGCAAGCAGTTAGAAAGCCAATAACATACTTCATATAAAACAGGCATAATTGTATTATGTTGCTAGCTGAATATATTTTTTATAATTGAAAATATAATGTTTAGTTCTAAAGCTTAAGGATGTAGAAAAAGTTTGCACTACATAAATCCTTATTCTTACCCTAATATGCAGGAAAATATCAGCCAATAAATCATCTGATATCCATTACTCAATTCAATCACATTGACAGAGAAATTCAACTCAACATTTCTTCTAGCCAGCAGAAATCAGTACAAAAACTTTAATACTTTAAAGTTATTACTCTTAACTGCTTTATCTTAAAACTGAGATTTGCTGAATAGAGATAGTTTTGGGAAACTGAACCAAACATATGACTATAACTCTTGCTATGAATTCTTATTTTGTTCCTTTCACCACTTGTGCAGACTGTCTGGGTCATTCATGCTATTTAACTCTTTCTCAATGTTATTTACTTCAGTACATAGTTTGGACTTAGTGACTAGTCTAATCCCACACTAAAGACTACCTTGTTACACACTTCTGCCTGCAGCATCCAGGAAAACTCTAGACGAATAGGAAAGTTTTTAGTTTACCAAGTTCTATTGCATTCAGAGTAGCCAGCGATCACCAGAGTATAAACAACCAGACTAGAACACATATTTATACACCAGATTTTCAGACAAATATTTCACAGTCTTCTCCTCAATAGAAGAAAACAGAGCCAGACATTGGTAACTCGCCTTTGTTTACCATCTATTATAGTTGACAGATAAGTTTATATTTTTATCACTAATGGCAATAAAAAGTAATTTATCAGAGTCAGTGGCATGTCAGAAAGATAAAGAATGGGAAAGTTCATTGCAGATTCCTTGAAATAAATGGAAAAATTCCTGTTGTCTACAGAGAGAAATGGCACTTGGCCTAGAATACAAGAAATTCCTGATTCAGCTGTGTTCAGTTCTCAGCCTCCAAAGTCAGTTCAGCCTCCAAAGTCAGATAGTTTTGCCACTGCTCAGAGGGTATGATCAATATTTGTCTTTCCTGACGGAGTGAGCATGATGATGAAACATTATGAAATGGTTCACAGAATACTTTTGTCAAGTCATGAAAATGAGATCTCACTTGACATCAGAGTCAAAATCTTTAATATCCACAGGAGTTATCCACTAATGACAGTTGTTTTTGGTTCAGAACCTGGAGGAAAGACTGTATATTTTTTTTTCTTCTGTATCTCACACCTAAATCCTATATCCTATTGAAAACCACAAGGATTCTCAAAATAAGGACTGTGGAAAGAGAAATTCACTATGTCAACACAGAAGTTCAAAATATCTATGAGTAAGGGTGAAATATCTAGAATAGATAAAGTTTATGTGGAAATTATGCTATAAGACACAGAACGATAAACAATACCATTGGCATGCAAAGGCAATGTGCTTTGGCTGTTTGCTGATTCATCAGTAAAACATAGATTTTCACACTGAAATAATTTTTTGAAAGCCTGCACTGATATTTTAATCTTGCTGTTTGTTGCTCTGTAGCACATAAGTTCTAATAACATAAATAACATAATATTTAGTTCATTATCTACATTCTGAATAAATTATTAAAAAAAATATGTAGAGTAATATTTAGCAAAATTATTCTTCTTCACCTTAGAAATGCAGCAGCTAAATGAGTTTATTTGTCTAATGATTCTGAATGACAAATATTTATGTTCATTAAAAAAAACATAAGCTGACCACTTTTCATTTTTGAGAAAATTAAAAACTTGCCAAATAATTGAGACATTAGGCACAAAGGTACTTATACACTTCTAAACAGTAACATTCAGCTTTTGAAATATTAATTTTAAGTTTATATCTTCAAATATCTTCAAGTAGAACAAAGAAGGAGCTTTAATTGTGCTTTACTGTCGCTTATAAAACAGCACGTTATAACATAATTTTCTCAGCAGAAAATTATATAGTGCTTACCATATTTAATTTTGTGCTTCTCCAAGTGTGCTTTGAGGAAACTCACTTGCATTGCAATAAAATCATTCTAAATAGAACACTTGATTAATTTTTTTATAGCTAAATCACAGTCTGAGTTTATATTGTATGTTGCATGTTCTTTAACCCAAATTCAATTTGTTCTGTAAGCAGGATTTGTTTACCTAACTGATTAACCAGGATCAAATTAGACCATTCTCTGTTGACACAGTTTGGAGAAGTAATTGGTTTCTTTAATTGGTAACTATATAAAAAAAGAACATAATCAGCTCTGAGAAAGTACAGGCTGTGTCATTAACTAGTAAAGTTTTGGATCTCTTGGGAAACCTTTGCTAATTGTAAACCACAAAAGTGATTAAAAATCTATCAGTCTTCTTGCTGAGAAACGTATTTCTTAGAACCAACCATACAGAAGTGAAATAATATATATAATATATATATATCTTTTATCAAACACAGAAAATAATGTTGTGAAAAGCAATGCCTTGCCATGGAAGCCTTTGTTTCAGAGAATGGATATGAGAATTATACTCTTTGCCTAACTGTTAAATGACCAGATATAGCGTTTTTGACTGCTTACAGATCACTATGTTTTTCCCTTTTAAACAGGTCTCTCTGTAGCTAATTAATTGATATGAAGTGAGAATAATAAGGGAATTTTAAGTCTGAAAATCTTTATGCATCATTATAAATGAAATAAAATATTGAGTTTTGTGGTCTTTGTCTTCTGCTATGTAACCTATATAAACCTCATATATAAACCTCATATATAAAACCTATGTTCTGCTATGTACAGTGGCTGATGCTAAACTAATATATATCCACAGTCTCATAATCTGAAAATCAGGTTTTCGTTGTGAATACTACAGTGTAGCTGCAATGTTTTATTGCAAAGCTGTGAATTTTATGCAAATAAGACTAGAAGGAAACTCTGCTATTTGTGAAAGGTAAGTTCTGTGGCACCATTGAATTGTTTGATGAACTTTTGCCTAAGTGTTTCTTACATCTCCAGCAACTAAGATTAGAAAATCTTAAAATATCTGTTCTTTTTATTATGCTCCCTCCTTTTCCTTCCTTTTTCCCTTTCCCTTCATCTCCACCTCTCCATCTCATCCTTCCTCTCTCTTTCCTTCCATGTTGTCTCGTGACTGTTCTTATTCACATTTCTTTGAAATTACAATTTGTCATATAATATGTTTGTATTGTTGACATGACTTGCTTTGACACATTTTATATGTTTCTTCAGTATTACTAACTGCATATGAAAAGACAAAATAAATCTATTGATTTCTGAAAATTAAGAACCTAATTTCCTAGAGAACTAGGACTTAATAGGCTGAAGAAAGAAAATAAAAGCCATTTCCAAACTCTGAAACTAGTTTAAAAGTAGGAGATATTTCAGGAGTACAATTTCATCTAATGAATGCACTGAAATTTTGCAGAGAAGTTATGACAATGAAGAGCTTAATGCAGTTCAGATAACATGCTGGACAACTGAAAGTCATACTGCTTTTAGATATCATAATATATTTTGTAGTCTAATAGAGACATCTATACTAATGTGTTCATACGTCTTGATGTTGACTGTATGTGGGTAAATGAATGAACACTAAAAATATTTATCAGATTAATTGATAGTTAAAGAAGTAAATTCTGTATTTCTGTTTATTAACTTGGTGATAACTTGTATCAAAGCAAGCACAACATACAAGATTTTCTATAGTAGAATGGCAACTTTTCTGTGCAAGCCTGGGTCAACCTCATTTAGGGAGCAGTTAGAATTCAAAGAGAAATTATAATTGATATAAGTGACTGAGGAGGTGTATAGAGCACTACAGTTACTACTGGTTACGTTGTCCATTACAGTCCATTCTTGTAAAATTGCAAATCCGTGTTGACCTGTTGAATCAAAACCAAAAAATGTATGTGCCTGACAGTACTGTATAAATTTTGGATGGAATTAGACCACATTAAAATATCTTGCTCCAGGATACTGACCAAGATATTATTTTTTCTGCTATTATTTCTGCTAAATTACTTCTAAAGTCAATAAAAGAAAGAAGAAAATTATCATTGTTAAAATATTCAGCTTTTTGTTGTTGTTCAGATAATTTATAAATATGAATGTTAAATTACTTAAGTACTGGATGGTTAAGCTGAAATATTCTGAAAAACTTCATTTTTTAAAACTGTGCTGGATCCATTCAGTTTATTCATCTATCTGCCGACCCCTTTTAAACATAATTAGAAGGACTTGTACTTGCCATGTTAGAAGTAATTGACTGTAAACTAGTATATCAGTATATGTGTATCGGTATATGTATATTTTTACATCTAGATTATTTCTGATTTTTGATTCATTTTTGATTTGATTTTTGAATTTATTTTGATTTTTTATGCTATAGAGCACAGAGTAAAAATGCAGTTAGGAAGAAAAATGAGTCCCTAAGAGACTCTGAGATATCCTCTAAACTATAAGTAGTCCAGTAGAAAATTGAAATACATCAAAAAATTTTTTGTAGTGCATTTCACGTTATGTACAAGTTACAACTTGCTAATAATTATTTCACTCTTGAACGAGAAATGCATTAGCTTTTGTGAAATGTAGTGAAATAAAGGAAAGATCTTGACAATAATTTTGAGACACTTCTTCTCTTTAAATATAATTAACATGGAAAGGACATGTCCAATATGACAAATCAAATATACTTTCAATTTGAAACCTTAGTTTCAAAGGTTTCAACATTTGTTTTATTTGTTCATTTCAGTTTGCACTTGGTCTTGCAGGTTACAGCTTATTTAAATCTGAAAAAATTCTGTATCTTTGAGAGTATATATCAAACATATACATTCTCTTTTGCTTTTTTACATAGTACTGGTTTTTTGCCATTAGTTCTGCATCAAGAAAAAGAAAAAAAGAAAAATATTAATAATACCTTTATTTTTCACCATGTAAAAGTAATGCACACAAGCATTTCAAGTGTTGCAATGTGATAGCTGGATCTCAGTTCTGTTCATTTTTACTGCTGCTTCTGCTTCATTTCTTGTAAACACCATTATCCGTAGGTAGGAGCTTTCTGGTAATTGAAGCTCTGAGGGGATGCTGTGACTCAAAGTGAGGACAAAATGGATTGGTCACAGTCAGTATCACAGGCTTGCAACAACAGGGGATATTTTTCCTTATGGTATCATAGTCACTAAGTTTGTAATGCCATTTATAGTTTGCACTGATAAGCAAGGCATAGCATTTTCTAAAAAGGGTGCATGCAGCTTGCAGTTGACTATTTCCTGATAGTAATAGAATATTCTTAATTGGAATAATAACAGCCAGTCCTACAACATCAATGAGAAACAAAACTTATGATGATGATGATTAGGAATGCTTTAAGTTATTGTTGAAAGTTGAATTTTCTTTTATTGAGATACAATAAGGAAGACTTTGCTTTTATGTAGCAAAATGTCTTAGTAGCAAAGTAAGTTCCTTCAGTCACAGCTGTGTCATTGCTTTGATGTTTGGTATGACATTTTGTTTAGGATCAGATTGGTCTATTTAATTCTTTAGATTCAACCTTATGACAAACTGAGTGCACTGTCTTTTATTGTAAAGAAATATCTGAATATATCAATTTTCTTCTAAATCACAAGACAGCCAGATTTTCAGAAAACATTTGGGACAATTTTGGAAACATACCTTAACTCAAGAAAATTCCTGATACATATGATAATTCCAGTTACCCACAGAGAATCATCTTGTACCTTTTGAGATGCCTTACCTGCTTTTCAGCTAACACTGCAAAGATTCTTGAATCCCATTTGGGTCCTGTGTCTTGTCTTCTGCCTCCATGCAGAAGTCACATACTCCCTAGGAAATTTTAAATGCCAACACTTATGGCACATCCTCATAGTTTTCTAAAAACATATTGGAAGAAAAAAAGAAAAAAAAAGGCTATTTCTGTTATTTTTTCAGTCAGCAGAGAGAAGAATTTTTAGCACTCTAGAAATAACCATGTTATTTTATATTTAGCATCACATAGATCAAAACAAGGACTTTTTAAAGAACGTACAAGAACTCCACACTCAAAAAGATGCAGCAAAATATGACCATACTTTGACCCAGTTCTAACCTTTTGCTACAACCAAAAGTGAACAAGGCTCTGAGGATAAAATAAGTCTGGAAGCAATGGGACCCTTTCCAAGATCCTACTGATGAAGGCAAAAAACTCATATAGCCACAGATATACTTTGCAAATCAACATCTGTCTCTAAAGCTGGTGTTTCAGTCAGGTCTTCAGCATTTATAACCATAGGACCCTCTTTAAGGAATAAGAATTGCTGGAAAAAGAGAAGCTCATTTGACCAAGCACAGAAATAGTGCCTTTTATAGCAGGCTTGATCGAGGAGTCATCCAGGGTTGTTAGGCAGAGGAATGCTAGCTAGCCTCGGGTAGTTCCACTGCATTTTGCTCTCATGAGATGAGCTCTGAGCTGGACATCAGTCTATTAGGACTTAACCTAGTAAGTCCAGCGGAAGGTCACTGCCATGGTCAGGGACTGGAATAAGTGATATGTGAAGAGATGCTGGGATCTTGGTCTACTCAGTCTGAGCACAAAAGGTTTAAGGGAGATTTAATTGCTCTTATTCTAACTAGTGGGAGACTGTAAGAGAAACAGACTCCTCTAGAGAAGTGACAGGATAAAAGGCAATGGATACCCAAGTTTAGTAGTGGAAATTCCAATTCCAATATGATTTTGAAGACATAAATATTGATGAATAATAATGTTAATTATGAACAAAAAAAATTTATTAGAGTTCTGAATTTAGTAGACTTTTGTGTTTTTTCTGTACTCTAAATTATTTAATTGATTAATTTATATAATGAGTAATATTACTCTAACGATCTCTTCTTATTAATAGATAAATATAGGCCTACTTGCTAATCCCTTGTTTGCAACTACTGGCTTATTTCTGTCTCCTAGGGAGCTAGAATTTCAATTCATATTTTTGCTTTGAGTTGCATTTATTTTTCTACCTCCTCTTATTATTTCTAATCCCTTACTTTGGATATAAAAAATAAACATATAATATATGTGCCTGTAATCAAACACAAACTTGATCCCAGCCTCAAAAAGCCTCTGAAAGATTTGAAATTGAACTGAAGAAGGAAAAGAACTAGCTGTAATAGAAAATAAATGTGGAAATGTCAGATGAAATAGAATGACTGTAAATGCAAGTAGGAATTAAACTCAGCAAGTTGCAAGCTACACAAGAATAAAGTAAACTGTAAAGAAAGTCCTTTAATACTGCTTAATGTATTCAGTATCCCTGGACATTTTCTAAGTATTATTTCTTGCTTACCTTTTGAATGGAGATTAGCAGATAGAGTGCCTAATGTATCTTTCTGTCTTTTTCTATTTGTGGGTTGGTTTTTTTTTTTTTTTTTTTTTTTTTTTTTTTGTCCCTCTCAGGTGTTATTCTAATTTTCCTGAGTTGAAGAATTCATCATGTTCCACCTCCTTCTTTAGTTTTCATGTTCTTTTCCTCTGCCTGAGTAGGTTGACCTGTCATTAGTCATTGCATTGAATTCAATGCAATTCAATATCTTTTTAAATTTTGAAAACTTCTACCTATTTGAGCATCTGTACATCTGTACAACGCCACCTATACTAAATTTAATTTAAATTTAAATCTTTTTTCAAAGTTCTTTCATGCTATATGAATTCAAGAAAGCTATATGATCATGCTATATGAATTCAGCAAGCATCCCAAAGAGTTTACTTTCATTTTGTTTGCACATGTCTTTAAATAGCTCAATAGTGTACTGAAGTATAAATATATTAAATTTATTAGCTGCATGTAAAGGTATTGGAGTGAAAACCACTTTAAAAGATAACTTTGGGACGTAGATGTTAAGAGTTTCAGAATCTAAACCTATCCATAAATAAAAAATATTTTCTGTTGTCGTTACTTCTGCAACTAATTTACACATAATACCTTCTTCTAGATAACTCAAATGTTTAAAAAATAATTGTCTCCTTTCAATGAGAGTGTACTTACATTTTGACAAAGAGTCAACTTAAGAGATAAGTGTATGTTATACATTCATAGTTTTGTTATATATATCTACAACAGATAATGCATTTGAGTTCAGGTTTCTTCACTGAAAATTATAATGCCTTTTTGTGTTTGCTTTCTTTGTAGCTGGAGAAGCTCTTGGTGAGTCTATTTAACACATCTCTTTCAGTGGTGGATGTTATTTCTCACTTCAGACAATTTATATTATCATTTTGCTAATGATCTTGTTAAGTGAGTTTTCTCATTTTGTCCTCCAGACACGTCAGCAACAAGCTGAGATATCCTAAAATGGTATCCAATATTTACTTTTATGATTTATTTTCTTTCTTTCTTTGGTCTAACTATGAACATGGTCCGCAAGCTTCAAAGAATCTTTCAAAGCTTCAGATCAATTATTAGCATGATATGCTGAATTCTCCAGAATTTCATGATGTGTCTGCAGCTTATGTGTTTTGGTTAATTAAGTATAAAGTTCTGTTGCTGTGCTTTGTGCAAAATAACTGAATCTAATTGCCTACGATAAAGTGGGTTTGGTATGTTCATGTGTGAGAACTTTTCTGGATACCTATTCTGAAATTGTGACACATTCAAAGATGAGGAACATTAATATCAACATTTAGTCCTAACCATCACAAATAGCTTAACTTATATACTGTCTGTTCAGGCATACATGCAATTAAATAATGTGATAAAATTTCATCACAAAGAAAAATTGAACTGCTTACATAGACAAAACCTAAAACCAATGGCATGTATAAAAACTAAGAAGAGCAAGTGAAAAGTCATATTGGATAATATTTGAAGATGTTTATATTATTTCATATATTTAAGGAGATTCCTATGATTTTGAATATGTTTTTGTTAAAATACATGAATTTGTATCAGTAAATTGGAAACACTGAAAGGAAAATATGGGTATGATATTTGAGGGTAATATTCATTCCATTTAACCTTTATTAGTTAAAAATCAAAAGTCTAATTTAAGTGACATATGTTCCTTCTATGGACACTGGAATTATGTCTGATTGCACTGGTTGTACACCTCCACTAGAATAAAAATAAGAAATTTCTGAATGAATTTATTTATTTCTTCTTTGCCTAGATAAGTGAAGAAATCTAAAGAGCTGTCTTATCTTTAGATTAGAAGCTTTCAGATGGACTAAAATAAAGCTAAAGATTTCTTACTTAGTCACAAATGTAATTAAATATGACATATCCTGATTTTTTGTAAGGTGCTAATTTCATGAATTTACACCCATACCTCAACAATATGTCATTGCAGTTCATCAAGTGATTATAATACTGAAACATCATTCTAGCTTTTCTCAGTCTTTCTTGTGCAAGGCCAAGAGAATAGACTTTTATAGTTGAATACCATTGTATTTCTTTAGTCTAATTTTCAGAGATGGATTTGGCCAGGTTTTTTTATCTTCTCTAAAACTGGATAATTGGAAGAGTGAGTTTCTCCTACATGATTAACTCATCTACTATATCCACATCATTCCTTGCTTATTTTTTACTTCTTTTTGCTCAAGAATAGAAGTGATACATAGTTAATCACCTCAATTGGGAACAAGTTGGATTTTTTTTTTAATGAAGCCCCCAACTCCAGAATTGCAATAGATAGTTTCAAGGTTATGTCTACAAAGGACCAAAACAGAATGTTAAAAATCAAAGTGCAGTTCAGTAAAAGAGCCAACTATCTTTCCTGCTACAGCTAGTGTACTGAAGTAAAAAAAAAAAAAAGTCTTGCAGAAGAAGAGACATCAGTCAAGATATTCGTACTTGGACATCCACTTCCAAAGTTGCCAAGTGCATATATGTTAAAAATATAAATGTGTCCTTGTGTTTGTTTATTTCTGTGTCTATTCTATTTCATGACTATTTATAACTCTTGGTTGAAAATGTCAGTGTTCCCAGTGGATTTTCTTCTGGCATCCTTTAGTGTGAGCGGCAGTGGCTGTGAGCATCTTCCTAGAGCATTTTGAAAAATTATATTTTGTTCAATTGTTTCAAATATTCTGGAATACAGAGGCTCCTTTTGCTCCTGCTTACAGACCATTACAGAGAGACCATAAAGACTATGGAGATAATGAAAGCAAAAATAAAACAAAACTGACAAAAAAAATCTCCTATAGGAACTGGAAAATAATATGGAAGAAGCATGCTTGATTTTTTCTAAAGACCACAGCATTAAATAATTCCATGAAAATATCAGAGATTGAAAGGGAGAAAATTAGTAGACATTATATTCTCACAAGAAAACAATCATCTTTGAATAAAGAAATATTATAAATAAACTGACAATTTATTGGTAGAACTCTCCACTGAAAAATAGTGGATTATAATGTAAAAATCTAGAAAGAAGTAGATTATATGTTTTAAAAGTCTAGAAAGTCAATGCTTAAGCCCAGACCAATGTTTATCAATTCATCTCAGTTTTGCCAACAATGTAGTCAGAATCCAGCCTCAGAGAAATTTAATATTTCTATTATTTTTTTCATTTCTTTAACATTATAGAATTTCAAGTTGATTAATTTTGTATAGATATTGAGGATATCTTTCCAATTAAAGTGAGAATTCATTTCTTCCCTTTACAGAATGAAACAAAAGTCTGTAAAAATTAAAAATATTCTAAAATTAATATAAATATGAATTAAATAAATTCTATATTTAGAGAAAGAAAATAGGAAGGTAGATCTTCTACCCTTGATAAAAGATTAAATCAGATAATTCCACTGAAATACATTTGAACAAAGCAAAATTTTAGCTGTTGGTCTGACAAAGGAATGGATGGGAAGGCTGTTCACATTTAAGGACTTTGCAAAGACTGTATGTATTTCACTGATATAATGAAATATTGGATGAATCTCAGTCTTTCAATAATATCATAACTCTTTGCCTTACAGATTAGTTGCATTTTTCAACAGAGGGTTAGGGTTTAATTTCTCATTTCCAAGATTTGCCAGTTGCAAATAATAAGAAGTGAAATATAACTCCAGTCCAAGCTAATGCTTCTTTCCAGCAATAACTTTGTTTGACTTTGGTAGCTTTTTTTTAATGCTTAGTTTCTGGTCTACTCTTTCCATACAATTCACATCAAGCTATCAAGAATAAGTACACTACGATATAGCTAATCATACAAAAAAAAAAAGGTTCCATAATACTACTTGCGTTTAACACAAGATCACTATAGCAATTTAGTATCTATAGGATACCTAAGAAAATTGTTGAAAATGTGAGAAATAATATATTATTCATAATCAATGCACAGCAATGCAGTGTTAACTTCTAACAAGACTAGCAGGACTGTAAGCCTCTCTCCCATAAACCTACTGTAACCCATCTCCTGTCCATTTGGCCACCTGTACCAAGGAGCCAATGCCATGCCTTATATGACACAGCTGCCTAGCCTTGGATCAGACTGATGAGAAATATCTGTTAGAAAGTCTGGAAAAAAAAAAAAAAAAAAACCACCCCGAAAAATTGCAGTGGAAGAATTGTTGAGATAGGATCATTAATAAATCAGCGATCCAAGAGGGAAAAACACCAACATGCAAAATCAAAAAATCAAAAGAAAAAAAAGAAAGCCTAAAGTGTAGTCAGGAGATGTCAAATCCTAAGGTCAGTTCATAGGGATCATCAGGATTCCCTGTTTATTCATTATGCTTATCAACTATATTATTGAAGAAAAAAAATAAATCTTACAGTCTTACAGAGGACTATGAAAACATTCAAATAAATAACTAAAAAAAAATAAAAAAACCCCAAATCCTGGCCTAGAATTTCCTTATAATCACATTGCGTTATCTTTGATAACCTTGCTTGTGGATGAGGGCTACGAAGATGATTAGGGGTCTGGAACATCTGCCCTATGAGCAAAGGCTGAAAGAGCTGGGCCTCTTCAGCCTGGAGAAGAGAAGACTGAGAGGGGACCTGATTAATGTATATAAATACCTCAAGAGAGGGAGTGAGGAGGAGGGGGTTGGCCTCTTCTCAGTGGTGGCCAGTGACAGGACTAGAGGAAACGGCCACAAATTGAGGCACCAAAAGTTCCACAGGAACTTGAGAAAGAATTTCTTAACAGTGAAGGTGACAGAGCACTGGAACAGGCTGCCCAGAGAGGTTGTGGAGGTCCCTTCCAACCTTCCAACCTTAAGTATTCTATGATTCTATGAAAAATAAGCCAGTATCAAGGTAGTGGATAGCTTTCTAATTCAGTCAATACACTGATACACGAAGGATTGTATATTCAGAGAGGACCTTAACTCTTCACGCCTAGCAGTTTCTCATATTATATATATAAATAACAGCATATTTTTATAATCTACTCTATTCAAGATTACTCTTGAATATTCTTGAATAGATTATAAAAATTCTAAGAAATGCTCAGAGAAAGAGAAGCATAAGTTATAAAGCCCTTTTTATTTTTTCTATATGTGCTTATTATGAATGCATGTGCTATGAGCTCATCTTATATTACTATAACCTAATTGCTTAATAGATCACTAAATATATGTACTGTACATTTAACTTCTTAAATTAACAACTAACAATTAATTAAATTAATTAAAATGGGTCATTAACAATTCATTTAATGGTGTTAACACCTATAGTTTAGTAAGACATTTCCCCAGGAATGAAAAGGCTTTTATACGAATCAAAAACCTCACAGTACAGTATATGTCCAAAGGAGTAGAACTTCCATTAAGCGCAACAAGTAGGACAAGAATAGTCATTCTAAGTTTCTACTGGCAGATGGGAATCAAGATAAGGGATGTGAGACAGGCGCAGCACATCAGATTAGATGATAATGACTTTTAAAAACAAAGGTTTTGTCAAGCTAGCAGTTATGTAAAAAACATGGGAAAGGTTGCAAAATGTTAGAAGTAAATATTCACCAAACTGAAGGGAAAGACATTGTAGTTCAAAGCTCAGGCTTAGGAAGCTAAGAAATCATGCAGAACCAGTGTAATGTCAAAGAAACAGGAGGAGTCGTAAACCATGGATGCAGTTTAAGCTTATAGAGGTGAGGAGAGGAGAAGAAATCAAAATTAAGAGCAAGAGTAAGACTTGCAAGAGTAAGAGTAAGTGCAGTTGCTGTCAAACGGCACACTGAAAAAGCCAAAAGCAAGTGATGGATTTTAGACATAATGAGTAAACCACCAGTCAGGCTAACAGCCAGTTCTTGGTCTCCTGATTGATTCCGGACAAGTAGCTGACTGCAGCTCAAATTGCCTAGACCTAACATGGACTGACAACTGCCATGTTTGATGCTTCATGAAACTGAAGCCTGAAGTGACACTTGATTCACATTTTAATTTTCTTTCCCTTGTATTTCCTGCTGTATAATAAATGGAGCCTCTGAATGAAGCTCTTTCTCACAACTAAGACATTTAAGATGTGAGTTCAGGACTCATATTTTCTCTCTGTTGGACCATAGAAAAGATTTCTGTTCTCTTCCCTCTCTTTACTTGCATGCAATTTTTTACAAAATTATCTTAAACACAAATACACACACACACTCAAGCCCTCCACCAACTGCCATTATCTAAAATAAATAGTCAATTGGCTAATAAAGAAGACATGGAGAAGAAACTAACCATCTGAAGTAATATGATCATAGACCTGTATGCACAGGACATAAGTTAAAAACAGAAAAGTAAGTTTATTATATTGCATTTATTTAGGAGAAAACAAACAAACAAACATACAAATCCACAACCATTATAAAACCCATTGTCAGGTTTCAAAATCGCCAGACTGGAAAATTTTTATATATATTGTTCTTATAATTCTGTTTTGAAAAGAGTCAAAGTGGAAAAGAAATGAAAAGTAAAATATAACACAATAAGGAGAAAAAAAAGAAGTTTGTTGCAACGTTTAAGTTACAAATGATTTCCCCACTCTCCCCATCCCCCATCACCCCTACGTCTCCCCTCTCTCCCCAGAATGAACCACGAACTATTTGGTACTTTCTCTTCTTTTAAAATGTGAAGAGAAACTTAAAGCCCTAAAAAGGTGGATGACTAAAGACAACATGCTGAATAGGGATCTATTTAACTTAAAGAGTAAAATTATTGAAGAAATAGTTATATTTTAAAAGGTGACATTTCTAGTAATTTTAGATACCTGATTCTCCTCAGAAATTAAGAATGCTCCAATGCTACACAAATTCAGTACCTGAAACATTAATTTATTTGTATGCATATATGTATTAAATGATATAAAAATGTGTGAGCATAAGTATATATATAGAGAGAGATAAAGAGAAAAAATACTTTTTGTAGTAGAAAATAATTCTTTCCTTTTTTTATAAATCACTAGTCAATGGTTCATTCAACAAGAAGTTATTCTGCTTTAAAGATTATTAACATAGAAAAAGTAATAATAGCAATATATATTCAAATTTATTTTTTCCCTTGGTAAACACTCTAACTACCAAGAGAGGATCTTTTTCTTTGTCATTTTAATTTCCTTGTTTTCACATCAAGCAGATTTGAGGGCAAAAGGCTCAAGCTCAAACCAATTTTAACACTAAATATGTCCAGTGATTAAAAAAAACAAAAAAATACACCAACAAAAACTATCTGTCAGGTGGAATCTCACATGTGATGTCTCCAGATAGATTCAACAAACTTTTTAATATGTTGCCATTATACATAAGCTAGCAAATCTAACGACCTTTGTCAATTCACTAACCAGAGTCCAGAGATGTCAGCTGATAATGTGTAATTTTCCAGTTAGCATAATACTAGAAACCTAAATTGAAGACATTGTGGGTTCAAAGAGAAGATCTATAACCAGAGGCTGTAGTGAATTAGGCAAACATTTGTCTAAAGGATAACTTTTTTTTTCTTTAAGTTGTTTTGGACTAGAATTTTCCCTGCTTTTCCATTAGTCTTTAGCTAGTTTTACATTTAGAGAAATTTAGCTTTTCTTTTTATATCACTTGTTGCCTCTTAGGTGATTGTTAGCACTTATATAATTCTTGCCAGAAGAGCAAAAAGAACAAGGTTTTTTTCTACTTTTTGAAAACTGAAAAAAAAGAACAAGCCACATGTGGGAACTGTGATAATCTTCAGAAGGTTCACATATGTACAAATATCCCTTTGATCACAACAAAGTTGCTCTAGTAGAACATAAGTGCTCTTAAAACGGGACACTGTAAACAGAATTACATATTGGTATTTCTTGTCTAAACACAAATATTGTCATTCTTATTGTCTTTAAGGAGTGAGCAAGCCTACAACCTATTTGGAATGCTAATTTAATTGTAATGCTGAAGGGAAGGTCTATGTAACGATGGGATTTGGAACGTATACTGTTGTTGGAAGCTGGCATGTTTGGAGGACTACAGCTCTCTCTCTCAATCTTAGTGTAGGGCAGTGTTCCCTTTGCTGTGGTGTCTTCTCCACGTCTTTACTGAGGTTCAAGTGTGGAATTAAGTGGAACACCTTTGGAATGCTGCTACTCATTGCTGTTTTGTAGTAACGAGATTGTTTCCACTTACAAGAGAATTCTCATCATGTTCCAGAATTGTAGTCAGTTAAAAAAAAAAGTAGAAAGAGGAAAGAATACCAATAGGATATATATCTTTACAAAATGAACACTTAAGCTCAGAATTTAAGTTTAATTCTAACAGTCTGTTCTGCATGGACAGATCCCATTGAAAGCTAATCAGGTGTTTGAGTAGTTGGATTAACATTATCAGCTTGAAACTGTATCTGTTATGCCTATATATGTTAACACTGCATTCAAAACAAACACACTGTTGAGAAAGCTCAGAATTTGTTTTTTGTAGGCATGAGTGGGGTACTGAGCAGATCAAATAGAATTTTAAAAACAGGTTTAAAAACAATCATTTGCTTCTGGGCTAATAAAACCAAAGCCATATATCTAACGGGTCAGTTATGGTGCCAAGTTATTTTGTATTTACTCTGTCCTTTATTATTTCTAGAGAAACTTTATTTGAACTAAAATTCTCTTAAAATCTTTAAAGAATTATAAAATGATAACTAGATAGAGTATAATGATGTAATAGCTGCTAATTAACTTTTTTAAAATAACACTATAACTGGTAATTAAGGCTTCATTCAGAAAGTTCCTCCAAACAAACAAAGTGGTTCTTTATCAACAAAATTAAGCTAAACATATTTAGTCTCACTATGATATTATGCTTAATGACTATATTTTATATTTTATTTGTAATGCCTTAGAAAGAAGAGAAACTCAATATATACTAAAGAAATTAAATGTTTAAACTGGGGTGACTCTTCATGGATCTGTAGCTGTGCAAAAATTCTGACATGTCTTCCAAAACTCATAAAATTATTAATAAGTATTAATAAATAATATTTCAACTTTTGAAAAAAAATCTCACATATTCATTCCCTTCAAATTTCCTGTAACACCACGAGTTTTCACTTTTAAAAGACATAAATTAATCTTGCACATTTTTCAAATAAAAAAAAAAGTCTCCTGACTTCATTATTGACTCTGTCTATTTAAAATTACTCATTCTAAAAATAACTAAGCTGGGAATGTATGGGAGGAGGGTCTGTTATAATGCTTTACACCATACTGAATTCAAATGTCAATGGAGTCATAGGAATCGTTCCATAGGAATGCTTCCCTAGGGAGATTTTGATCATCCTTAAAAGGCTAACTCCTCCCCTGAAAGAGAGATTTTTCTCTCTTTAAACTGCTATACCTTCACTTCTCTCTATTCCTCCATGTTCATAGTTCTTTCAGAAAATCTTTCCTGTCTTTTCTTCTTATATTACTGAAGATTACGTATTAAGCCCAATTTACACAACTACACAATGCATCAGCGGCCACAGGAAAGCAAAACAAGCAAAACCTATTCACAGCAGGAGGCTTTGCACCTTTTTTTTTTCCTTCTGTACTCTGTTGTTTAGTCCAAGAGATACATAACCTTTATTTGTCCTGAAGCCTATTTTTTGATGTGTATGTCCAGATGTCCACATATTAAAGACAGATTTGTGAATTCTCCTGGGCTAATCTACTTTGTGTGAAAAACTTGAACTGCCATTAGGAAAGAAAGTGTTGCTATATAAGATACTCATAGAGAAAGTGTAAGACTTTGAAAACTTTGAAGTGTTTTTTTTTTTTCAATTTTAATTTCAGTAAGTGTTTTAATGCAATAAAACAGTAGTGTATGAGCACAACTTAAAGATATTATGTGTGAGGAGAAAAGATGGGAAGTGCATCACCCCTGGCAAATTCTTGGAAGACAGAGTTCATAGGAGAAAGAACTGGCCACAAGTTTATCCTATTCTGAGTGAATATGTTTTATTTCCTCAGACAACATGGACAGAAGGAAAAACATTCTATCTTCATTTTTAAAGGTGATGACAACAAACTTTTAGTTTACTAAAAGTTTTTAGAATTGTTATTTTTGTTGCTATTGTTGAATAAGTTACTTGAGGGTATATACTGTTACCTGTGGCTTGGGATCAAACAGAACAGAAAGTTCCTTTAGTGAAAGCTACCTTAGGCACATCTGCTGGTACTGCACTGAGACATAGGAAGAAATCGTGTGTCACATGCTGTCAGGAAAAAAATAAATAATAATAATAAAAAGGTCTAAATGAAGCTCTATCCAAAATTCCAAAATTGCTTCTTGCTGTACTCAATTGTATGTCAATGTGCTAGCAACAAGTGTATCAGTTATTTTCACTGCCTTTCTGTTGTTACTTTACAGAATTCAGGGCACTCTTAGCAAAGAAGAATATTTATGATAAGAGTTGGAGAGAATTTATTTTTCTATCTATCAGCAAGTTCACTTCAGAGCTTTGATGATTATGAAAGATGTGGCATTTAACTAGGATATTTCGTGAAAGTAAAGAGTAATGAGAGTGCACAGTACTATTACAAGATAAGAACTTTATTTATCAGAGCTGAATTAAGCCCATTAACTTCTCTGTCAGAGTATTTTTTTTCTTTCCAGCTATCAGTCTAACAGGTAATGTTATGTCTCTCTACTTACTTTTGTATATCATTAGACTAAATTTATATACATTAGTATTGTAATTATAATGCTAATTTTGAAGTAAAAATCTATTCTTTTATTTTTGTATTGTCTGTGTCTATAATTTTACGGTCCAAACAGCATGAAATTTAGTGGAGGAGTAAGGGGAAACAAGCAAACATTGACCAGATGTTCCATATATATATTCAGGTGTCTCTTTCACACTATCAAGTTAGTTAAATACCTACCTACCTGCAATAAGGAGGTAGAGAACTTAAAGTGGTAATCGAAATTTTTGTACTTCCAAAGAGAATGTTTATCAGAGATATGTGTTAACAAGCAGCTTTAGATTTATTTGTTTTGTTTTGTTTTAAGTAAAGGTAGCTTTTGTTAGCAAATCTTGTGGAGATCTAGATGTTTCATATCACTGGAAGACAAATACTTGCTAGTTTTCTTATTCTACAGTTTGAATTTCTCTAGGTCTGATAACCAACATTTTCTAAAAATGCATGGCTTGTGTATTGTGATCAATCATATGAATGTATGTGCAGCTATAGATTATTTTTCTCTGTCTGTGGCATCCCTCTATTACATACTAAACTGAGGCAGACAAATCTGTTGGCTACAGATCTAAATCAAAGAGGGGATCAATGTCAGACTATCATGTCCTCTTGATTATGTTAACATATTATTTTAAATAAAAAGCTCTTTACTGAGTTATTAACAGTGCTAATTATCTTTTAGTATTAAATATTAATACTACACATTAATATACATATTAAATAACCATAGTTGGAAAAGAAACTATGAAAGAGTCATCTGCTTCTCTGTGAGTCTGTTAGGATTTCAATCTCAGATTTTTCTGTCATTTCATTCTTTGAAATTCTATCTAGAAATCAACATATAAAATGAATTAAGATGAATTTATGGGAAGATTTTCAAAAACAAAAATTGAAATGTCTGTTCTGATGTGAAATTTTGAATTCCTCTGAGGAAAGAAAATCTATAAAGGGAAATTTTGAATGTATCTCCTCAGCTGTGATGCAGTTCAGCACATACTTTTCCTTCTGTATGTTCTGAAATCTTCACTTGAATATATCTAATATTCATTCATTCAATATTCCATTCTGAGCTAATGGAGGGCAATTACTGTTGATTATTTTATGCGTTTATGAAAAGTAAATATGCATACTATAAAAAAGCAAGTACTTCAATAAATATGTAAAGTATGAGCACTGTTGCTGAAACAACTAGAAGGATGTTACACCACCCAAAGCAATGCTAGATCCTTTCAAATGAAGTAATCAATGATGATAAAAGTTCTGAAATTTCTTGAAGAAATGACAAAGTGGTTTAAGAGGGAAAATGATAGATCTGATCAATACAAGATAATCTTCCTTTCCCAGAATTCCTACTTGTGGTGAGGAATGAAATTTGTCACGCAGGACAACCCTGGTATAAAAGATATCTTCTCCTACCCAGTTCAGAAAGAAGAATCCCGATAGAAGGAAGAATGATCAGAAAAGTCGCTTTTTCAAAAGTCTGAAAATGAAATTCGAATCTATCCTGCCTCACTCCTGCAGGACAAGATCGTTATTGCTTATGAAATCACTTAATAGAAGTGCTTTCTTCTTAATGATTGAGAGTTAACAAAAGCTGCTAGAGTTTTGGTACAATAGTTATATTGATTTAGAAGGATAATTGGAATTCAGTCTAAGACTATGGGAGTGAAATAACAGTCTCTTGTGGAAAGAGGACTTGCAGTCAGGAATATATAATACCAATATGAGTTTCAGTTTTGTGAATAAACGTTCACACTCCTGCAAATTATGTACTTGTGATATAGAATTGACAAGATTTTGATCAGGAAAAAAAAACCATTTCAGGTAAGAGGCAATGCCTTTCTAAGGAAGACAGAGGTTGAAATGAGAGAAATCTCTAAATACTATAACAAAGCCATCAGAAATATACCACAGAAGTCAGAAATAGCTTCACCTCTGTGAAATAATCAGGAAGTATTTTTCATTTGCAGGATACGTTACTCTCTGTTTACACTATGACTTTTATTTATATTTAATGTTCATATGAAAAGAAAACTTAAGATGCTGAGGGAAAGAAAGGAAGAGGAGAGAAAGAGAGGCTTGAAAGCTTATTACTACAGTCAGTATTCAGAATCGAAAAGCTCATACCTTGGTCAAGTCACAACCAATTTCCTCTGAAACCAAAGGTACTGCTTTTCAACTAGAGCTATTTCCATGCCACATTTCAGCTTGCTGTTCTCATCTTTTTCAGATCTAGGACTGTTAATAAAGAGGTTACCAGCTTCTTCCACCCCATACACCAAATAGAAATAATATATTTTCTTTACTACCACAAATTTTAAATTTACTGAGCTATTTTTATTTGGACTCTCCAAACAGTTGACATTCAAAGTGAAATAAACCAGGAAAATTTCAATACAAAAAAATTCTTCATAAATCAGAAATAAGAACCATAAAATAATAGTTTCACCTAGCACCATAATTACAGTGTGTTTTTTTCTTTAATAAAAATAGTTAGTGAGTAGTGTAGTGGGTAGTGTGTCTTTCTACTTCTTATTTAGAAGGGAGTTTAAATAGATTCTTTCAGTCTAAAACTATGATGTTAATCACATAAATGTATTTGTAACAGAGCCTATTTAACATATAGTCCAGAAGACTATCAAAAGTGTAAAAACAAGCAAGCGAACAAACAAATAAAAAACCTAATAAAGTTAGCAGCCAAGCTCTAGCTTCTGGTGGTCTATATCCTCTCTCCAACTTATGTTGAACATGAGTTTTAAAGCTCTGTTGTTTTTTTTTTATTATTTTTTTTTGCTTTAATCTCATTTTAAAGCATTTTTTAAAATATTATTGTCTTTTCATAAACTATTTCAATTATATCCGTGTTCACATAATTTTACAAAATATACGAGGCTTCTTGTCTTTTAAAATTTTAAAAAGAGCATAACAGGTCGTATAATCCCTATAGGACGTATATAATGTATATAATCACTATAGGATGAAAAGGATCAATTCTATGACATTTTTACATGAAAGCATTGTGGAAGAATACAAATATTTATGATAGAATAACTTTCTTTGATCACTAAATTAGTAAAGCCCTGGTTTTTCACTGAGGAAAATACAGACTGAAACTTCATCCGGATACAGTGAATCATATGATGAAATTTCAGTGGATGAACCAAGAAGATTAGAGAAGAAACTCACCCATCTATCTTGGAAATTTGTCAGGAGATTCGAAGGGGGCATTCTCCTTGTGATCACAAAATAAGTCTCCTGAATGTTTTTCATCTCACCAGAATAAAATCTCAAAGTAATTACTGTTGAGACTTGGTCTTGAGCTGGTTGAGACTTCCAAATGAGCTCCTAAGGATGATGTCAGTCAGAAATTAGCTATTCTAAGAACAAAAAGATGCACCTTCATCAGCTGTCATGAAGATTTTCACATTATTTCAAGTATGGTTTACCTCTGTTCTGGAATCACTGCCACCACTGGAACAACCTGCTATCTCCAAAACCTAGTCATTAGCTTTAGATTAAAAAGTGAGGCAATGTACTACAGGCATCATCATTATAATGTGGTCCTACTTTATCTTCACTAAAAATTAGTCTATTAGTTTCACTGGGAAGGAAAAAAATGATTCGGTCAAAGATATTCATGGACATGTCTAAATCTAGTATGTTCCAAGGCAAACCTAAAAGAAATATCTCAGGAGGCTGAGGCTCTACAAGAAAAAAAAAGAAACAACAATAAATAACAACAACAAAAAAGCAACCAAATATGTTAATTTACTGTTTTCCCTTGGAAAATTTCAATATTCTGTAAAAAGAATGAAACAAACCTATTTTTCTTTAATACTATAAAGTGCAATAAGAATATTATAATGAAAATGAACTAGAACACTTGAATTTTACAAGTTTCATATCAAATTATTTTAAATTGTGTCAAATACCACACACAGTATCTTTGCCTAGAAGTAATACCTTCTTTTAAAATAACTGCACCTCTTGAGTCTTCATTATTGTTACTTCTGTTAACTCATTTAAACTATTTTTCTCATGTGATCATAATTGAGATAATAAATACTTTGCAAATGCAAATGCAATGCAATTCAAAAAAGTTTTTGATTTATATGCCAATCATAATCAAGTGATAATCTTTCAATCCTTGTGAATGTTTCAAAGGCATTGAAAATGATATTTAATATCTGATTCCAAATATATGGCAATAATATTTTTATACATTTTCAGATGCTCATGGGCATTGTCCTGAGAGGTCTACCCAAAAGGCCTGAACATTATCTTCCCTGCTTGTTGTGCTGTGTTCACTCATCTAAGACTCCAACTTAGATCTTTTAGGCATCAAAAGTGAGAGAAGATTAAACCAAAGCAATATGCCCATAACTCTGTTGGAATATTTTTGTTCCAACGATGTCTACAAAATGGTCACATTAATCATATTTATGAATTATTCATGCAGTACTTCATCTTATCTGATTCTGAAATCACATCTTTTTCTGAATCAAACTAGGTATAATTATACTTTACCAGATTACAGGCAATTAGTTTTATTATTACTGCAATCAACAGTAAAAATGCAGGAAAAAAATCTTTTTTTTTAGTCTATGTAAATTACATTTAAAATGAAAGAAAACTCCTAGTGTCTTGTTTTCAAATTGTATTTCTACAAATTTATAAAAAGTGATTAGGAGTCTGTATATAATAATTATGTTTTTGAATATTAGTTAAAAGTAAAACTCAGAAATACCTATGACAGTAAACCAGTTATCAAACAAATACAAGGTAGTAATTAATTACCATGGAGATGCATGTTTTTAATCATAGAGTAAATTACTTATTTTAAAATGCAAGATATAAGCATTTCTTGCCTTTTTTTTTCTTTTTGTAAAAAAAAAAAATCTGGGGGAATATTTTTCATTAATAATTGCCGGATATTCAGTTTTTCTATTCTCTGATAGTTACTAAAAAGGATTGGGCTAACCTTCCAACACTGAAGAAGGCTTAGGGTTGTATATTTGCCTCAGAAAATGCTAAGAGATCTTGAGGCGGGGGGGTGAGGAGAGAGAACAAATTGTGCTTATATATGACTGCCTTTCCTGCCTACTCCAGGCATCTAGTTGCTTACCCAAGGCCCAGCTCCAGTATATACAGCTAGGTAACCTTAGCTTGAAAAGCAAAGTAAATTGAAAAGTTAAGAGAAATAATCATATAATAAAAAGGATAGAAATCTATATAAAAAGATTAAAATGATAAAATTAAAGAAAACAGATTGCTGAGATGGAGTTATTAGTAGTTCTGGAATTCAAGAGTATAAACAACAGCATTAAAAGGTACAAAATCCTGGAAAAAAATATCAAGCAGTAAACACTTAAACCATTGAGTCAGATGATCACTGTCCAGCTCAGGAGAGCCAGTGGAGATTGAAGTTTGTTACATTGGTCACCCCATCTATACCTGATAGAGCTTGTCAGGTGCCTCATCCAGAGGAAGACCCTTAATGCTTAGCTCTGTAGCTTTTGAAAACCCATGGAGCTTTATTATATGTTTACTAACAATTGAGATATGTGCTAACATGTGTGTGTATCTTACTAAAACATTTTCTCTGGGCATGGCTAAAGACGTCTGAATAAAGTGAGGCAAAATAACAGTGACTAACATTTTAGCAGTAGTCTATGCACTAGAGCCTGTGTTCATAAAAAAAGCCTAGGAACTTGAAACTTTTCTGTTTGTCTGTTTGCTTTTTTGAGTTAAGAGGCAGCAGGAGACAGAAAGCACCAGAGAATCAATTTCAGATTTTTTTTTTCTTTGAGAGAAAGAGAATTAAAAGGAAGAAGCTGAATAGAATTAATATGAAACTTTAACACTGCGAAGCAGCAGCCCCAAGTCTCTGTCAGATTAAAAAAAAAAAATCTGAGCAAGTCGTAATATCTGTATAAGTTCATACTTTGGGGAATGACATCTTAGATGGCATTGGGCTGAGCACTGCAAGCAGGTGGAGGGAGGTGATCCTCCTTCTCTACTCAGTCCTTCTGAGTTCATACCTGGAGCACTGTGTCCAGTTCTGGGCTGCTCAATAGAAGAGAGACACTGAGCAACTGGAGTGAGCCCAGTGAAGGGCAGCTAAGATGACTGAGACAATGGAGCATCTCTCCTAAGAAGAAAGGCTGTAAGACCTGAACCTTCCTTTCAACATGTAGAAGAGAAGACTGAGGAGGGATCTTATCAATGTGCCTAAGTATCTGAATGGAGGATGTACAGGTGACCAGAGTTCTCTTCAGTAGTACCCGGAGATAGGGTGAGAAGCAACAGACACAAACTGAAATAGGGAAGTTCTGCCTCAACATGAGGAAGAACTTCTTTAAAGGGTGATTGAGCACTGGAATACGTTTCCCAGGGGGTTTGTGGAGTCTCTGTCCTTGGAGATATTCAAAACCTGCCACAACATGATCCTGCACAATGTGATGTATGTGACTCTACTTGTGCATGGAGGTTGGACTTGATGATCTCCAGAGGTGTCTTCCAACCTCAACCATTCTGTGAGTGGGGCAGATGGATCTTATGTGACAAACAGCAATCTGATATTGAAGGGATCATCCTGAGGTTCTTGATAGAACAATCTCCTTTCATTATCATTCAATATTGTTTATCTGCAGGATCCTAGGAATTACTTAATTAAAAGTTCTCATTTTGCCAACAAAATGAACTTTGTTTGAACGTAACAAGGGTTTTTTCCTGTTATGAGTTGCTTGAATGTTCCATTAAATGCTGCTGAAATTTATGTATCCAAATTCATTATGTACTCAAGTTTTATTTCCCCCAAATTTTGTTAATGCACAACATGAAAAAATATGTGCAATTTGTAAAACTTTGCTGAGAAAACAAACAGGAAAGCTGAATAGGAACAGAGTAAGTTGACATTTCTGGGATCATTTTAAATGTGCATGTGTGTGTGTGCATATAGGTGTTGTAATAAAGGAATGCCACAACTGAGCTTTTAATCATTAATCTTCCTGTCAGAATTCAAAAGAGACAGGCTTCTAAGTGTTGCCAGGGTGTCATGAGATTTCTGTTTGCAGGATTCCACTTGACTTTGTAGCCTCTCGTCTCTAACTGACATTACAAACCACTCATTGCTCTTAGTGCCAGGAATTAATGCAACATATGTAGCAAGGGAAGCAGCAATATATTTTTGACCAAAAAAAAAAGAAAGAAAGAAATGTAATCAATGTTAGAGGGACAACAGTTTCAATATTTCAGTGGTTATGCTTTTGCAATTATAACCATAATCTGCATTACAGAAACTAATATGCAAGGGAATTTGCCTATAGCAGTCATACTCTATTATCATTTAATTAGTCTTCCAACATACAAAAAACACTTATAATGTTATATGCAAGTGAATTCTTTTTGCCTGACTAACAATATCTAATCCACTCTCCTCAGCTCTGTATTTTAGCTCACACAAAGCACTGCTTACAAAAGATGAAGAACAAAGGTATAAGTTTTTATTTTGATGGGGAGAAGGAGCAGAGCAAGAAAATGGTGATGGGGTACACTATTCACTTAAACTAATATTGCATGTGCTAGGATATTCCTTTCATATCCTACATGCTTCACGTTTGATTGTCAGCATAGCTTAGATGCAATACTCTTGAAGATTAGTATGTAAGAAAAAAATATAAAACATAAAAACTATTGTTCTGGACAATATACTGCTGTGAAATGTGTACTTGTTGCATGAAACTTACGCTAGTTTTAAATCTTATCCTTGGGCTCCCTAATAGGAGAATTGTAGGATTATTACTTTTGCAAGAAACAAATACATTTTGATATCATATGTGTTTATGTGCTTGGGGATATATTCTACGCATTTGGAATTTCGGGATATATAATTAATTCAAAATTTTGCCTAAGGACTCCATTTGTCATCTGAAGTTATATCTTGATTCCTAGAGGATACTAGTGCTCTACACTGTACACCAAAGACTTTTTTTTTTTAAATTTCATTACTCTTTTTTTACAAACACTGCAATACTGCAAATATTCCATACAAATTCGCAATAAACTTTAAGTATAAAAACTTATTCTCAATGCTTTAACTTCCTGCCTGATACTTACAGTCCATTGTGTAGCAAATGTTTTCAATATTATTTTCAAAATACTAAAGTTAATTCCTGAAAAGCAGAAATTTATGGTCAAATCTTCTGTCAATCATATACTTATAAATTTCTTAGTATGCATGTGCCTGTTTAGACATAGACTGTACTAGGTTTTTCTCTTACATATTCATGAATGTTAGGAAAAAATGATTTTACAAAAGTTTCAGGTGGTAATTTTAACCACATTTCCTCATCAGTGATGTTGGCTTGGCTTGATCTCTTTACTACTAATATTACATTTTTATTATTATTTATTTGGTGTGGGTTTTTTCTCTTTTTTTTGGTTTATTTGCTTATTTTTACTTTAAGAGCTGTGATAGGCTGCAAAGATTTGCTATACAAATGATGTAGTCTGTATTCTCTCTGATTTTAAAAGCAATAAATATATTACTCTGAGTATTGTTATCTCCCTGTCTTCAGGAGGACACATCATTTTTTTTTTCTTAATTCAGGTAATCACACTGTCATTTGTGGAAAAAGCTGAAAATCACCATGATATGAGAATGCAGAAGACACAGATGGTCTTAGTCTGTGACCAAGAGGCTCCACATAATTTTTTATTCCACAGTCCTCTACTGTGAATGAATGCATGCCAGTCTTGGCTAGACGCTCAAAAGCAGCTCTGTGACCATAATATCATTTTGTTGTTCCTGACATCCTTGCAGCTAGTAGGTGTTTCTTTGTCAACTGGATTACTGGCTGCTTGTGTGCAGTTAATGAAGCAATGGTGTTGTCAGTAAGTTGCTCACAGCTTCCATTCTGGAGTAGGAGCCTTGGATTAGGTTCCTCTTAGGCAGGAGAGGCTGATCCTTGAAGTGTGTGAAGAGAATCTGCCCAAATGTTCATATTCGTGGAGAAAGGATATTCATGCATCTTGTGGAAACTTTGGACAATTTCAACAGGGCCTTGTATCACAGAACAAGTGTGTGGGGGGGTGGGGTGGGTGAGTGACACCATGCACTTCACTCAGGTGAAAATCAGTAATAGGTCTTACTGATATGGACAATGGTTTCACAAGATTCTTTGGCAAGGTCACACATTATTTACTGTATTTACTGTACATATATTTTATTTTTTCCTACTTCGTGTGGGTGAATATATTCATGCACAATTCATACTTTGTTAAAAGAAAGAATTGCTAGATTGCTAGACCACTTAAGTCACTTGTAAGAAATTTTTTTTTAAAAAATCCAAATTTTGTTTCAGAACAATAAAGGTAAAAGCTCTACTTCTAAATGAAAAGAGGAAAAAGACAGCATTCAGATGGACCAGAAAGAGGAGAAAAGAGGACAGAATTGTTCTTAGAAATGGGGACCATGTTCAACACTAAAAGATTTTGATTTTCTCATCTTCAAATGTGACAAAGTCACTCCAGTACAAAGTCTGGAGTTTTAGAGGTAGATGTGTGAGACCAGAAGGCAGGCAAGAGACCATCAGATACTCATGAAGAGAGGTGCTCAAGATTCATTAGGGGTTAAACAGGACAGATTTGATAACAGGCTTACACTCCAAGCTGCACAGGGAACCCAGGAACCTTAAGGAGATGGTCAGCAACAGGACGCTGCTGGAGTCACAGACTGGACATGGGTCAAATACTGAGGTGAGGCTCGACTTACTGTATCGTAAAGGCTCCTAGGGGCCACTTAGAACTATTTCCTTATCTTACCTGCACTGACCTAGTCTAGCTACTACCCTGGAAGCAGCTAGATGTTGTTGGCTAAATAGGGTATATCTGCCTGGCCCTGGTGGGAATTTGGTCAGCAGGTAGTTTCACACACTGAGGCGCTGCCAGGTACTCTGTCAGTCACCTATTCCTTGACAGGTCTTCTGAAGGTATCCTCATTCCACAGGGTAATACCAACACATGTTGCCCTTTGTAAAACATCCTGTGTTCCCTTTAGCCTAAAGAAGCCTATGCACGATCTTCCTGCTCTGGTTCACTTTGTGACAGTAAAGAATATGCCATAATTGTTCGCTATCAAAAAGAAATGGTGTTTGTTTCAGATATTGAACAAGATTTGATTTCGAGTTTGAAGCAATTAGCTGGAGAGAAAATTGGCTTGTTTTGGGAGCAGTGAAAGATACATCTTATCCGTTGATGAGATAAGGATCTTGCCTGGTTTCCTTTTAGAAATGCTGAAAACACTCTATGTCTTATTCTTTAAAGCTTATGCAGCTCCAATTGAATAAATTGAACTAACAGCAAAACCTTAATAACTTTCTAAACTGACCTTTATTTCAAAATAGTTATACAAAGTCCATCAAATAAGAATTACAACCCAAGTATCTGCAGCTATCTGCAACTTCTGTGTTAGGCAAAATAATCGATCTTTAGTCAATGGTATTATTTGTATTGTAGAACAGTAGAACATATTTTGTCATAAAGAGATAAATTTAAAACTGTTTGTCTTTTCATTTATTTGCATGTTATTTAGTATATTAGCATAGCTTTGAAATCTAAAATGGCACCTAGCTAGTCAAGGTAAATTTTTCTCTCTCCAAAGAAGAGCGTCTGATCTTCTGCAAGTAGAACCAACCTCCAGAAACCAGCCCAAGAATATATTTTGAAGTTTCAACTCAAATCTGTTCAAATGAGAAAACCAACAATCAAGCAAACAAGTAAACAAATGAAATCCTAATATAACATCCGCCCTTGAGGTTTGTGAGCATGTACTATTATAATTTCATCTAAAAATATATAAATATGAAGGCAATCCTAATGTAAATATGGCAGAAACACTTTCACATAAACATATAACAGCTACTATTTCAAAAATAAAATCAAAATTAATAAAGGAAAATTTGGGTTTTTAGCAGATTAATTCCAGCTGTAATGCAATAATTGACACACAAATAAACACAATGAATATATAAGTATGAAACAAAATATTTTGTCTCTCCAGCAGAAAAAAAAGTTGTCTTAACACAGACAGCATCCTTCATAGACATATATCAAGTGAAAAACTTTTCCACTGTCAAAAAAAAAATACAAAGTAAATCTTGAAAATACAAAAGGACTGACTTGTAGGTTAAGTATTCCAGAAATCTCCAAGTTTAACAGTACTCAATAGTTCAAAACCCATTCAAGTTAAAAGTGTTCCCCGAAATCATCCCTTTTATACTTTCTTCCACTTCAGTACTTTATCTATCTGAAACAGTCTCTCCAGTTTCCCCTCCATCTATTTTTGAGATCATCTGTCTATTTCTGAGAATGAGAATACAATGAAGAATCTGTTGAGGAAAAAATTGGTTACAGGGAATCTTAATGGTAGGCTGAGTCCTCAAAATATAAGAACATCAAGAAGAACCCAGAGGGTTTGTTTAAAAATTGGACTTGTCACCTTAAAATATGACTTCTGACAATCTTTTGAAAAGCTTCTGGCCATTTTGCAGATTTCACAGAAATGATGAAGAAATTTGTTTGAAGAAAATATTACTCAACTCAGTCTTTTTTTTCAGCACGTCCTTGATGCTTAGAAAAAAAAAAAATGGGGATCACTTTTTTGAACTTTCAAGTTAAATTTTTTTTTTGGAGAGCAAACATAATCACATAAATTTCTTCAACTCCAGTAGAACATTACAAACACAAAAATTACTTCAGTCCAGTGTAAATAAAAATGTTTACAGACTGAAATGAAATATTTATTTTTACATGCTTTATTAAGTGTGTGTATATATATATATCTGTGTATATAATTTCTGGAATCAGTTTGAAAATATGAAGATATGTGTGTACATATTTTGAATATAGTTTCATTCATCCACTAAAACTAAATATTGTTTAAATGTATATTTGCAATACAGTAATAATCAGAGGGGCAGATTGTGAAACAATATAAGAATGTATTCATTGAATAAGAGGGTACAAATAGGATTTCTCTCAACTCAAAGATCTAGAGTCCTCCTGTGATTACTTAACTAGAAAAATAATTTCTAACACTACCACATTAAATTTGAAAATATCCATTTTTCAAATTCAGATTTTTCTTTTCTGTCTGCCACTTTTTTTTCTCTTTCATCTTGCCTTTCTCTGTCACCCATATAGTACTACTCACAGCTTCTGTTTGGCTACTGGGTTATTGCTGTATCCATTCCTCTATGGATTTGATATAGTATCAAGCTACTATTATTTTATTCTTTTACTGCTTCAGGTTTCCTTCATCTCTTTTTCGACTCATACACTGGAATCATGAAAATATTAAAACAGCTGGAGGCTATACAGGAGTAGGATACACAATAGTGGCAAAAAACATATTGCTAAACTATAATACTGTCTTTACTTTTGGCCCAGCCACAGACCCCATAAATCACAATTTCTCAATTAGCAGAAATTCTACTTTCTTTATAGCTGTGATAATAATCACCAGATGGAAGGAATCAAGAGTTGTGGCATAATTGACCTGATACATGTGAGGTAGGAGAGATGAAAAATAAGCTACATTTTTACCATGAAAATTTTACCACAGAAAGAGCCATTTTTTTCCTGGCCTGTGCTACTATTCCTTGCTCTGTAATCCATTCTTTTATATGTATTGTACAAATTCAAAGAATTCAAAGTTCCAACTTAGGATATCAACCTTTTTTTTTTTTTTTTTTTTTAATGTTACAGAGTAACATATGTTACATACGTAAAAAACAAAAACAAAAGCAATCAAAAAATCACAGCTGTCTCTATATCCTTTTACAGAAAATTTGGATATCTGAAAGCCTTGCTGCATGTAAACTCTGGGAAGACTCCAAAGAAGAGTACAATGATTTCAAGATGACATTAAAAATTTGAAAGAAATGAAAACAATAAAAAAAAAAATGTATATACATGTTGAATTTTTCTCACAGTAGTATTCATATTGATTCAGGATTTGATCTATTGATCAAGCAAAACTTTCAATGGCTACTGTAAGCACCAAATTAAACAAATTAAAAAGAAAAGAAAAAATAATATTTAGAAGAAAAACAATACTAGATTTACCAAACTTGGCTCTTTGACACATATCTTTATTTACTTTAGTAAGATTCCTCTTGAATTGAAGGCATAACTGCAGAACAGACTCTGACTGAAAAAAAATGCAGTAACAGAAATTAAATCTATTTGTTGTGAATTTTACTCAGGGAAAGAAAATAAAATAAATGATAGGGATTTATAAAACAATTTGTTTTGTTTTGTTTTGTTTTTGCAAGTCAGAATTCTAGTAATACCAGTAAAATGATACACAAATACATATATATGTATATATGCACATATATAATACATAGCTGTGTGTATATATATGTATATATATTCCTATATGTTTATAAAATGCTGATGAGTATTTACAAAAATGGCTCTTGAATGAAAGACAGAGTCAGAGTCACAGTGGGTAGCGAGTAATCACAGGTAATTTTAACTATGTGCAATGTAAGCCAGAATTAGTGCTCACCTAACACTTTGGATGAAGACATCATCAGAAATAATCACCTTAGGTACCAGTCCAGACACTTTACCCACCAGTATCTAGTGAGTCTAGAGAATAGAGTAAATAATACAATGCAACTTCATATAATGCAGAGCACTACAGCATATAAAGAAAACACCTTGCTCATTCAGTCTTTTTCATTACTTCAGCAACATAACTTTTCCCACTAGGTCTCTCCCTAACATGTATGCAAAAATTTGCATTTCAAATACTGACTTAAAATGAGCCACTGAAAAATTTTCCATAATATTTTAAAATTAGAAACAAAAATAAAATTAAAGAAGAAATGTCTTTGAATGTTTGGTACCTATATTATTTATAATCTTGACATTTCTAACATATCATGATGTAGTGGTTTTTTTTCTTTAATGTGACCAATATACTTTGAACATGTTCCATAACAATTTAAACTGCACAATTCATTTTCCTAAAGATGAGCTAATCAGTGGCAAATTGTCTTAATTAACCTTCCCAAATAAAGCATTTTGGTTTCTCAGCCATGTAAAACCAAACAATTGCTTGATGGTTAATAACATTAAGTTAAAATTCACTACTGAAATATTTTAATGACATTTTCAAAGATATCTTAATTTTACAGTTCTGGGTTTGAATACTTATATTTTTAAGTTGTGTATGATTAATAAAAGAGAAATAAATTATAAAATCTCCTACATCATAGAATTAAGTTACACTTTCACTTTATTTCCGTGATACTTATCTCAAGTTATTGCCTTGGATAACCACTTGCCCTAAAAGCCTTGACCAATATATATTTTTAAATGTGAAATCTTTGTTTATAGGAAAAACAAATCAATAAAAATGCTAACTATAATTGCCTATGTAATCTTAATTCTAATCTCTTTACACATCAAATGTTATGTACTGAATTATGATAAGTTGCCTTAGGAAAGTAATATGTTATCATTTTTGAGAAGCAGCTCTATATTGATTCATCTCAAATGAGTCTTGAAAACAGATGGAAACACTGTTGCTATGAAAGTTCTTGCAAAAATACACAAAAGAGTATTTCTGTTTGAAAGAGTCAGGAAACCTGAAGATGGCATTTCAAAAAACAACAAATTCAAAGAAATATTTCTTAATGCTACTGAAGAAATTTATATGTGATATAAACAAAAAGTAACTACATGTATTTCATTTGATTTAACAGGACACAGAATTGCATCTATTATCTCTCAAATATGTCCTTAATACTTACATATTCAAACTTTTTTAAATAAATATGTACAGATTAAAAAAGTAAGAATTAAGTATTAACTTACAAGATTTGTCAGATGTTAAAAGAGTGACCTTCAAACACGACAAGTAACTTTGGGTGCTTCTTTTCTCAGTGTATTTCTGAAATTTTTTTTTTTTTTTTTTTTTTTTTTTTTTTTTTTTTTTTTT